>VZTU01032743.1:275924-302788 GCA_013400835.1 Zapornia atra | reverse complement strand
GAAGTCTTTAAGATTCAGAGAAGGTACTGTGTGCAGCTTTTGAGTTTCATGGATTTTGGCTGCTCCCTCTCTTGAGTCCAGCAGAGGGATAGTGAAGAGCTCCTTTCTATCACATACTGGAAACTGAATTACAGGGACTAAGATGAATGTGCTAATCAGTGTTAAAGAGTATCTTTCATTCCTGTGATTTGGAGTGTTGGTTCTGTTCCAACAAGAGTGTGTAAGTTTGCCTTCCTTTTCAATTGGAGCCCAATTACAGGGCTGTAACATCAGTATGCTGCAGTTTAGGGACACTTTGCTGTAAGAAAACCACTGAACTTGGGCTTCACCTTCTCGGTTCTTGAAATTTGATCCTATAAACTACTTACATTGCTACTCTGGCTAGATAATACTTGCCCACCTGAACTGACCTGTCACTGAGGCTGCAAATATTGGCTACTTCTAGCACTCCATTTGTAGAGGCTACCACCAGGAAGGTTGCTAAAATATTATGTAACTTGTTTCTTGTTTGCAAGAAAGCTTCTTAATGTTTTCTCTTTTACCTGGAAATCTGACCTTTTTTTCTCCTAAACTTGCCTCTGACCACTGGTTTTGTTTTGTGTTTATATAGGTTCTTGTATGTTTTGTTTGTGTTTATGTATTACATGCCTGTACAGATGATGTATGTATTTGTCAAGTTATTCTCTTCAAGACTGTGTAGCAGTAATGTCATGTTCCTTAGCTGTAGTCCTTGTTGTTAATGGCTTAAATGAATCTTTCCAGTTAATGAGAAATTGACAAACTATGACTGGTTTGTGTTTCAGGTTTACTGTAGCTTTTAGCACTACAGTTGCAAGCAAGCATATTGCATAAACCAAGAAGTGTTGTTGCAGGATTCAGGCCTTGTGGTCAGATTATTGCATACTGTGCAGACAGATGTGGGTACCTGCAGACAGGTAGTGCATTCTAGTAGTAAAATTGTGACTGTACATTTAACTGTTCTCAGGGTGTGATTGCAGCAATGAGAGATGGCTTTGGCTTCATTAAATGTGTGGACCGGGATGCTCGCATGTTCTTTCACTTCAGTGAAATTATGGATGGAAATCAACTCCATATTTCTGATGAAGTAGAATTTACTGTCGTTCCTGTAAGTGAGATTAACACTTATATGAAATGCTAATTTTTAAAGAAATTATGTGCAGTCTGTCTAAAATCTGAGTGATGTTGTTTTTCCAGGATATGTTGTCTGCCCAAAGAAATCATGCTATAAGGATTAAAAAACTTCCTAAGGGCACAGTTTCTTTCCACACCCAATCAGATCACCGTTTTGTGGGCACTATAGACAAAGAAGCTACTCCAGCCAAAGCCACAAGCCCGAATAAAGGCAAAGAGAAGGTAATTCTGCTTTTCTACTTGTGAAGTACTTGTTCTGTGTTCCTGGCTTCCTTAAATTCTGTAATTCAATTCTTTGAACCCTACTGTCTATCATATATAAATCTGAACTACATTGAATAGCTAATGACGACAGTCAATGAAAACTTTATGTGAAATGAGGTAATAAAAGCATTGCTGATGTTTGTGGTGTTGAGGATAATTTCCAAGAACTTGATGGGAAGTTTCTTTCTAGTTCCTAGTACATAAGATGCTAGGTAGAATTGGATAAAATTAGGTTTCTAGGGCTAGAGGAGAAAACTTTTACCATTTTGTCATGCTATTTTAAACAATACCAGAATAATTACACGTACTGGGAATGTCGGTAATACATTCTTTCCTTTAAAAAATACTGTCTACTATCATTTAAAGGTGCTTACTCAGAGTTGGTTGCGTTATTCCCCAGTTACTGAGCAGTTACAGTATACCACTGTGGCTCAAGTGGGCAGTGCTTGCATTGTATATAGTAAACTTGTTTGCTTACAAATAAGATGCTGACTGAAGAATACTGATGTCTTGTTTTTAGGAAGCTGAGGATGGAGTAATTGTTTATGATGACTGTGGAGTAAAACTGACCATTCCTTACCAGGCCAAGGATGTGGAAGGATCTGTTAATCCCCAAATAGGAGATAAGGCAATATAACTAAGTTTACCGTTGGGAAATATTTTTTCATGCATTGTGAGATGTGAGGGTTCTCTTTGCCTTGTTATTGGATTTGTTCATCCTCTCAGAACAAATAAGGGACAAGGTGTCTGTGTAATGCCACCCATTTATATTCTTCTGTCCTGGGTCTGAGTGGCATAATCTTCTGTATAACTAAGAAAAATACCCTAAACCCTGGTGATAAATGTGTGTGTGGGGGTAAAAGGTCTTAGTATGTAAAATAATGCTTTTTAAAACAAGGAATTCTTAAAATCAAGACAGTAGACTTTGCTTGTGAATAATGAAGAGGAAATTATTATTTAGACTTTAAGATGAATGCTGAAGTGGGAGAACACGCCCTTAAAGCAAATTAGGAAAGGAAGAGCTCAGAGATCTGGAAGAGCAACCTAAAAATTGTCCATGTTCAGGAGCCGTGCTAGGAAGGCACTGGC
This sequence comes from Zapornia atra, assembly GCA_013400835.1. NCBI lineage: Eukaryota > Metazoa > Chordata > Aves > Gruiformes > Rallidae > Zapornia > Zapornia atra. Next base: position 300,283 of record VZTU01032743.1, on the reverse strand, counting down.
TTTAGAAACTTGAAACAAGGTCACAAAGCTGCGTACCCACTCACTGTCTGCTACTGGTGATAACTGTAGCAGAAGGAGGTGGTTCACATAAGCAGAAGAAGTCCCATCTTTAATGGTTAAAAAAGGCTGAACTCTGGGGACTTACTTGCCTTGCAGGTATCACTAAAGTGATGGCTACTTTTTGGAATGTAAATGTCAACAAATGACAGATACTTCTGGGAGAGAAGGGTTAGAAAATTAATTTCCTGAAGAGCTTAGATACTGGTTAGAGTCACACAGCTTTGAAATTAGTTATTTCAGGGCTTTGGTGGGTGTGGTTTCTTTGGGGGTTTTCTGTCTACTATTGATACACTCCTCTTAAACAGGTTGAGTTCAGTGTTTGTGAAGTGAAGAGAACTGGTCTGCAAACAGCTGTTTCTGTCAGAATGCTTGGACGCAATTACAGCTCTAAGAGGCTTTTGGGATACGTGGCAGCCCTGAAAGATAACTTTGGATTTATTGAAACAGCCAATCATGATAAGGAGATCTTTTTCCACTACAGGTGAATGACAGGGTGGTTTTTTTTATTTATTTGTTTGTGTGTTGCTTTTGAGGGGTGTGCATGGAAGTTTGGTAGGATTGGCTGTTTAAACCCATTTGGACTTGACACATACTATAAATATGCTTAGGTGTCTCAAGTTCCATTAATTGTCTCTGCAGCACTGATTTCAGGCTTTTCTGTTAATCCAGTAGTCTTGGTGTTCTGTGCCTCTGGATCCCAGGCTAAGAAATACAGATGTATGTTTGAAATGCTTCATTTTATTGAAAATGTGAGGTGCTGAGCTACTAACATAAGTTAAACAGAAGTGATTTAAAAGTTGGATGAGCATTGCTATTGTCATGTAAATGGTACTTAATTCTTTTCCTGTAGTGAATACTGTGGTGATATTGATAGCCTGGAACTTGGAGACACTGTTGAATACAGCTTGTCCAAAGGCAAAGGAAACAAAGTTAGTGCAGAAAAGGTGAACAAAACACATGCAGGTAAGACTGTACCTGGTATCTTCTGCTTACAAGACTTTTGTCAGGTGCTGATAGATAAAGTTCATTGGTAATCTTTTTGCGGTTTGAGCATAACCAAGTGGATGATGCTTAAAGTGATGACTGTTGGTTTCCTGAAAGCTGTTGCCTGTGTTTCCAGAGAACAAAATGCACATTAACTCATTGGACCTGTACCATACTCTGTCCTCTTCGGTTGGGGGTTTGTAAGAAGAGACCTAGTGGCAGAACTTGCCAAATTAGTAATTGCAGTAGTATTTTTCTACTCCTGTGTTTGAAAAAAAAGCTGTTTGTTTAACTGGGTGATGAAGTGCACTGCCTTAGGTGTCTCACAGTGCAAATTGTTGGCTCCTGGTGAAACTGAATGGCTTATTAATAGTCTTCAAGGTATGACTAGAGCATTCTGTCCTTACGCGGTCTGTTTCTTTTCAGTGAATGGTATCACTGAAGAAGCTGATCCAACTGTTTACTCTGGTAAAGTAATTCGTCCTTTGAGGAGTGTAGATCCTACACAAACTGAATACCAGGGCATGATTGAAGTCATGGAGGATGGTAAGACTTACTGCTTTTAAATTCATAGTGTTGTGTGTACACACAAGAAGCGTAGAAGTTTAATAAACTGAAAATAGAGGTGTTGAGGATGATACTTGGACTACAAACTATATTTGTACTACCGAACTGACAATAAAAGTATCGTTTCTGATATTGGATAGAAGTTCCAAATGCCTTTAGGTAGGAAAGGATGCATCTCAAGTCTGTCTTGTGCTTTTTCCTTCTCTAGGTGAGATGAAAGGAGAGGTCTATCCATTTGGAATTGTTGGAATGGCAAACAAAGGTGACTGTCTGCAAAAGGGAGAGACTGTAAAGTTTCAGCTCTGTGTTCTTGGTCAAAATGGGCAGACAATGGCTGTTAACATCACACCATTCCGCAGAGCCACAGTGGAGTGTGTGAAAGATCAGGTGAGTGACTGCTGCTATGAGTCAAGACACATGTTAATAGTAGATGACTGCTTGACTTGGCACAGAGCAGGTGAGCATCCACTCCAGTGCTCGAATCCAGGACACTTGTGTGCAAACAGATTGCTCTGTACTCCAGCTCTAGGGAAGCAGGTTTGTCACGCCACCACTGGTGTATGGAGCCTGTGTAATGTCACTAGGAAAGGTGAACTCGGTGCTTGGTTTGGTGCCGATACTTTGTTCTGCTGGGCAGCAGCTCCTGCTGGGTGGGATTGATTCTAAAGACCTATTTTTGAGATGTAAAAATTTATCTAGTTTCTGCTGAACAGGGCATTTTAAAAGAAATAAAGCCACAGATATTCTGTTTCTAGAAGAAATTTCTTCACAGCATTATGCAGTCAGTGATTACAGTCCACCTGAAATGCAAACATTGATGATTGCCCTAATTAGTTGCATCTCTGGTTAGAAAACTAAGTGCTGCGAATGCTTTCCTTATAGTTATTCTGCAGCACTAAGCTGTGGTCATTTATGGAGAGGCAAGATATGTTTTGGTGGTTTATACATGAGTAGAATGGTAAATGGAAGTAGCTGACTTCCTATGCCATTGACAGACCAAAAAAATGAGTAGTTTCTACTGTCTAACTTTTAAGGTGGCGTCCTAGAAAAGATAATGGCAGCAGTGCTGCTCTTGTGCTAATGCAACTGCCAGGACTTGGGCTCTTTTCAGAACTCGTTCTATAACCTTTAGGTTTTAAAAGTGCCTGCAAATCCAAGAAGAGTGCCTGAGCTTCCAGAATATTGTTTCCAAACAGAATGCTTTGTTCAATGGAGAAATTGTATTTCCACTTCCACTAGGTGCTTCAGAGGGCGGGGGATTTTTCTAGAAGTAGTTAAACTGCAGTAATGAGTAAGTCTCTGCATCTGTTTGATCAAGAGGAAAGAAATAACCTTGTGATGTGTTGGTTTTCAGTTTGGTTTCATCAACTACGAGGTGGGTGACAGCAAAAAGCTCTTCTTCCATGTCAAAGAAGTTCAGGACGGTGTGGAGCTACAGGCTGGGGATGAAGTGGAGTTCTCAGTAATCCTGAACCAGCGCACAGGAAAATGCAGTGCCTGTAACGTGTGGCGTGTTTGGTGAGATTTAGAACTTAATCTGGCACACTGTCGGCATCGCGGTAGCATAACACATGCTGCTTCTAAGATGAGGTCCTAGAATGGCACCTCTGGATTTCAGCTGGCTTTAGGGAGAGCTTCTCACCTGAAAACTGCCAGCCCTTGTGGGGAGGGGGTCCAGTGCAGTGCAGCAGCAGAACTCTCAGCTTTTCTTAATACAGGTAGCTTGTTCTTATTTTCAATCTATTCTTGAGAAGTTCCCCCATAGCAATAACTTGACTACAGCCTCTGAAATAGAAATTAATGAATGATAGGAATACCATTGGTTTTCTTATGTAGTTGCTGGCCTCTGACTAGTACATTACATAACCTGTTTCCTGAAAAGCAACACCCCTTTTTAAGCAGATAAGTAATGTTGTTGGGCACTCTCTTCTGAGTTGTCATTTCTTAAGGGTCATGACTGTTGGTTTTGTGTGGGTTTTCCTGCTTTTGAGCTACTTACACATTCTGAAGAAAACAGCAGAATTTGGATTTTGCTTGAGCTTGAGAGAGTGCTTTTGCAGACACAGGAAGCTAACATTCGTTTTCCTCTCAAAATTCTATTCTCTGGAGATGACATGTTAGTGCTGTGCCATTACTCAGTGGTCAGTTGTAAGCCTTCTGTTGTTCCAGTTAAAGGGAACAAAGGTAGGAAATACTATTCAGTGCACACAAGAGTAAATTCAACCCCTCTGCTTGCTAAAGAATGCCTTTTTGAGAACGCTGTTTTAAGTTTGCTGCGGAGTCCTGTGCTTCAAGTAATGTCTCTGAGGCAGACATACATGGTGTCATCCAGATCTGCTTTCACCTGAGACAGATTATATTAATGGCTTAATGGGGAAAGTGACTATAAATGAGGTAGTTTACCCCATCTCTAGGAAGTCATCGGTGCTCTCTGTGGTTGACTCTCTTACAGTGAAGGCGCTAAGGCTGTTGCTGCTCCACGTCCTGATAGACTTGTTAATCGTTTAAAGAGCATTAATCTGGACGATGCCAATGCTCCTCGCCTAACAGTTCTTCGTCAGCCCAGGGGACCGGATAACTCAAAGGTACACAAGATACAGGGCTTGCATGCAGAAAAACTGCAGTTTGCATTTTAACTTGGATAACATAACGTTGCTTCCTCTTTTGGAAGCCTAAACCTTCCCTTCTTGGAGATAGTAAGTGAAATTCCTTTGATCTAAACTTGGTCTTCAGGTAAGGTTCTGTCACCTCTTGATAAGTAGTAGTAGTGAAGTGTCAGAACCCTGTAATGTATCTAGGACTGTAAAGCGCAGCCCACAGAACCTGTTCTGTTACTGTTGCTGTTTCTGAAGACAAATGGGGCTAATTAGAAACATAATAATGCTGTGTGTGGGTGGAACAGAACAGGTTTGCTTTCAAGCATGACGCTGGAGCTAAAAGTTTTGGGTTTTTTCCCTGCAGGGATTTGGTGCAGAGAGAAAGATCCGTCAAGCTGGTGTTATAGACTGATCCACAACACCCATACCTGATGTACGACTGAGCGGTGGGGGCTGGTGAAGGGTACTGAATATCTCCCTGTTCATCCCTTCCTCCAAATTCTAAGAAGCTATTACACCGGTTTTAACACCTTTTCATGTTATGTTTAAAATAAATTCATGAAACCATTTTAAAATTATGCACAGTTGCATTCTGGAGAACTTAAGGTGGCGCCTTATAGTATCACATTTTAGAAGCTTGTTTTGAATGGTGCATTTAACGCAACTGGTAACTGCAAATCTACATTGCCTATGTGAGTAAACATTATAGACAGCTCTACTCTGGTAGACCTTATGGAATTCTGCACTACAACTATCTCTGCTTTATCTTTGTTGTTTTGGCCAAGTTGTTACTATGCCTTAGTGCTCAACTGCATTGCGTCGTTCCTTCCCAGCAGAAGCGGAAGGCACACTTCAGCTCTGAGGACCACACGAGGGTGGAATAAGTTCAACTTTGTATCAAATATGTTCGAATATTCAGATAACTTAAGTGGATGGCCAAATGTTACTATGTTTTCATATTTCATTTAACTTGAGTCCTTTAACCAGCAGTCGGTAGAGCGCAATGAAAGTCTCTTTCCAGGGTAGACTTATTTTTGTAGCATTCTGAAACACGTGCAGTGCAGAATTTCATAAGGCTGAGGTGTGCCATCAGTGTGGTAACTTAAATATATTTAAAACAATGCACAAATCCGCTGCTGCTTAGAACACTGCAGCTTCTAAACCCAGTTTCTTTTACTGATTTAAATTTAAAAAAGAAAGAAGTTGTGCCTGAAGTGAATACATTTTTTTCCTGTTTTTTTTTGCAGCCGGCACCCAGTGTACTGTAACAGAATAAATACTTAGGCTTTCCATAGCTGTATTGAGACTTTCATCAANACGGCAGGATGGGTCTGGGCGCTCCCGTTCCCGCCAGGCGGGCGGCTCCGGGCGCGGAGGCGGTGCCGGGGCGCGGGGCTTGGGATCGGCTTTCGGTTTTTTTCATGTTACCTCTATTCTCAATTTAGGGTTTTCTTCTCTGGGAGATGCGTTATCTTTGTAAAACGAACATTGCTTTCTCCAGTTTTTTTCTGTTAATGGCAAAGAATGGAAATAGAATAAAGTTTTACTGATTTTGGAAAAAGCCTCGGGGCTGGCCCGTGTCTTCCCTCGCGCCCCCGGAAGCGGGGCGGGCGCGGCGGGGCTTCCGGCGGCGGGTGATGACGGCGCGGCGGGGCCGGAAGCCGGAAGCCCCTGGGAAGGGTGTTCCGCGTTCGCGGGAGAGGCGGGCGGGGGCTGCGCCGCGCTCCGCCCGGGGGCAATGACCGAGTACAAGCTGGTGGTGGTGGGAGCCGGCGGCGTCGGCAAGAGCGCGCTGACCATCCAGCTCATCCAGAACCACTTCGTGGACGAGTACGACCCCACCATCGAGGTGAGCCCCGCCGGGCGCGCGGGAGGCGGCGGCGACGAGTGTGCGGGGCCCCTTTGGGTTTCCGACTGCTCGGCTCTCGTGCGAGGCCGCTGCGCGCCCGGGGCGCGAGGGCGCAGAGCTCCGGTGGCCGCTGGCCCGGAACCGAGCGTAGGCAGCCACCGATATACCCGATCGTGGGCTCCAGCCGCGGCGCCGTGGCGGCGGCGGCGTTTGTAACTTGTCTTCTTTTCCTGTTTGCCCGCGTAGAAATTTCCTACGCAGAACGCGATTTATCTTTTGTTTTCTTGTAAGAAAGGTCGGGGGCGCCTCGAGCAGCGTTTCGAACGCGCACAGGCTCAGATAGTGGGGTTTTGTTGGGAGGGACTAAAGAAGCTCCTCTCAATCACGCTTTTGTTTGTTTGCTTGTGTTCCCCTTTAATGACGCCTGGGGTTGTACAATGGTTTTTTCCTAACCAGAAACTCACTGGTGTGTTTCGTAGGATTCCTACAGAAAGCAGGTGGTTATCGATGGAGAGACGTGCCTGTTAGACATTTTGGACACTGCGGGACAGGAGGAGTACAGTGCCATGCGCGATCAGTACATGAGAACCGGGGAAGGATTCCTCTGTGTGTTTGCCATTAACAACAGTAAATCCTTTGCTGATATTAACCTTTACAGGTACGACCTGCGTCTGTGCCACAGGGGGGACTGGAAAAGGCATCAGACCTGTTTACCTTTAGACTTGGTGCAGACTAAATAATAGACAAATATTAAACACCTACTTCTTTTAGAACTCTTTTCAACCTTATCTGTGCTGCATCTATATATTATTAATTACTTGAGTATGGGGCGGTTACCCAGGCTGTTATTTTAATCAGATTAAATTTAGAGCATATAGAACGTGGTTTCCTGCTCCCCACACACACAAATGGGTAAGAAGGCAAACATGCATTAGAGTTCTACATGGAAAAAGAATGTTAGACATATTGTGTAGGTTAGAAACACTGAAGTCCTGTCCACCTTTGATATACATTTTTACAACACAAAGATGATTGGATACTGAACTAAAACAGTTTTTATATTGAGAAAATAGTTCCTAACTTTTTTTTAAATTTGTTTTTTTAAAAGAGAACAGATCAAGAGAGTAAAAGACTCAGATGATGTGCCAATGGTGCTAGTTGGGAATAAGTGTGATTTGCCCACGAGAACAGTAGACACAAAACAGGCTCAAGAATTAGCAAAAAGCTATGGAATCCCCTTCATAGAGACATCTGCTAAAACAAGACAGGTAAGCTGCTTCCCTTCGTGGTCTGACTTATTCCTGTATGCTAGATGCAGAAGGGTCTAAAGTTTTCCTGTGTGCTTTCTTTCTTACCTACACGAGTAAGCATTTTTTAATCCATTTTCAATTTTTTAGCCTTTTATTTCTCCACTCACACTTAGCCTGAAAGAATTCTGGCTTTATCACTGGGCTGGATCAGTACACGATTCACTTCAGACTTGTATTGACTTTCTTTCAAGTGAGTCACGTTGGTAAGAAGGGAAAACTTAACCTGCACTTGCAGAGAAGGGGTCACACTGTGCGGTTATTTGTCTCAGATACATTTGATTTTCTTAACTTCTTAATGAAGGCCAGTTATAAGGTTATGTTTACAGAAGAATTCCCTAGGCTGGACTAACAGACTTCAGAATTGCAGTGAACGCATGGCTGTGCCTGGTCAGCCTGTGCTGAACCTGCATCAGTGTGGAATGAAGCAGAAAAGGTGCAATCACTAAGCAGTAGTCAGAAAAGCCTGAGAGTTCTAAACCAGAGGTGATTAGTCAAGAATTAGCTTGTTTCCTGCATGGGACCTTTCTACAGTTACAATCTGCCTTGTTTCTTTCAATGGCTGTTACTGGGAGTGCTTGCCTTGGAGGCAGAGTTAGGAGTCTTAAGTGGAAAGTTTGGGACACAAGTTTCTTCCTCTTTTAAACTAATGGATAAGTTGGCTGCTACTCTTCCTGTAGAAGTATGCCTTCCAAATAAGGGATCCTGGGATGGAAAGAACAGTGATCTCAAAAGCTTCAGGAAGGAAAATGCTTTACTTGGATCATTTGCATTCAGGGTGTGGAAGATGCTTTTTACACACTGGTGAGAGAGATCCGGCAGTACCGGATGAAAAAGCTCAACAGCAATGAAGATGGAAATCAAGGCTGCATGGGATTGTCTTGCATTGTGATGTGATAAGGTGAGCAGTAATTTGAGTTGTTCATTGGCTCATTGTCTGCACGACTTTCAGCTGTCAACAAGCATGTCTTAGCAATGCTAGTTGCTACACATGGGATTTTTCCCCCCCGTTACACAACCCATTGATACATGTACATCTAGATCTGTAATTACTTCTCCAAATTTTACACACACACACACACATACACACACAGAGTAAATAGCAGAGCTCAAGAAATGGAAATTCTCTTCACAGCAACCTTTTGGCTGTAGCGTGTGGATTTCCACTGAACTGTTAATGGTGTGACTTTCTGTATCATTCTTGTTAGTGTCTCCTTCCTTTGAGAAGCCATTTTGACTGTTTGCAGAATCATTTCTGTCTTAAGCACAAGAAACACCTGAACTAGGAAGAAGAGGGCGCAAAATTGTGCAGTCACCATTTGCTGATGATTGATTGACTTCTGTGCAGCTCATCTTGAGCTGTGCTCCTCTGGAAGGAAGCTGTTTGAAGGTTAATTGAATGAAATAATGCAAGCAAGGAAATTGGCGAGTTCCCCAACTGAGTGACATTCTTTTCAACAGCTACCTAAAGGTGTTGCCCATCCCCGTTCAGACAGTGCAGGATTTGTACTACACTGTTGCAGTGCACATCCATCTCAAAGCTGGGCAGCAGCTAATTAGTGATGCCTTTCTGTTGCAGATGCCAAGAATACGTGGTTCAGATGTAGCTACTGGACAAGTCTCAATGCTACTGTACTGCATCTCATGCCGATGCCCTGCAGTATTTTGGTGCCAGTGACCAGAATCTTGGTACCAGTTAACTAGCACAAGGTCCTTTTCTGTGCTCCATCTGAAGAGAACATCTCTGGCGTCTACCTCCTTGCTCAGCTAACAGAGCAGTCACGTCTCTTTATGCACTGGGATTCTTTTCTCACTGTGTTATCTGGGTTTGTTCAAGAAGAAAACCAGTCGCAGGAAAAGTGAACTAAAGAGACTAAATGCTGTGAAAAAGATGACACTTTACCTCTAGAGTAAAAGCTAGAAGTGATGTTTGTCCCCTTTCTATTGGATTCTGATTTGCAGTGCTGTCAGGAGTGGCACTAGTCATTGCTTGGCAGGTAATGTCAGAAATGGTTTTGCCACCACGAATGCTTCTGTCACGTATCAGAATGGTATCTGCTGTCTGTGCAACCGTACAGTGTATTCACAACATCTCCTTTGTGCCAGGAGTGCCACTTACCTGATCATTCATTTTCTGTAATAAAAAGGAGATATCTTTCCTAACTAAAGTGCCTGTTTGCTAAGAAGACTTGAAATGGTCCCCTGTTCTTGGGTTGAGGAAAACCACAAGGACTGGAATTTCTTGGGAGCTCATTGTCTTATGCTGGCAGGTTTTGTGTGGGTGATCTCTGCCTGACAGGATACTAAAACAGGAGTTTGTAGGCTGGGAGATCCAGCAGGCACTTGTGAGACTCTTGAACTGGAGGGTGGGGGTTGTACTGTATCTGTTTGTTTAATTTTACTTTCCTTGTAGGTGGAACTGTTTATATCCTGTATTGTTTATCTGCAGCATTCAGATCTGAATTCCAATCAAGTTGGACCAAACTAGTCAGCTGTTCAATTTTAATATTAACTGCCAACATTTATGGGCAGCTTCTCAATAGTTAATCTAGTGACTGGAGGTTAGTTAGTTTGGACAGCTGTTGCTCAGCTCTGTCTGTAACTTGCAAGTTATTTTATTCTGAAGTATTTTCTTACCACCAGACTGTAAACATTGTCTCTTCAAAACATGTTTCTGTAAAACTTAGTTGGAGACTCTCCCTGGGGAAGGAGTGTGGGATTTCAGGTTGTCTGAATTGTGTGCAGTGGTTGTCACACACTTGGTGTGTCCAGACAGGGGAGAAGGCAGTGAGCTGTAACAGAAAACTGAGCTAGCTTCTGATTGCAGCATCCTTGCAAAATGAGGAAGGAAGTGCGTTCAGGGGTGGCTACGCAGAAGCTGTGTGATACACTGATGGGGATTCTGGGCTTGTTTTTAGTCTCAAAGTACAAGGGAATTACTGCGTAAACTGTGCGAGTTCTTCCTAGAACAAAACATTGTCACCTCATGTAATTGGGACATACAAGTGTGATCAAAACCCACCAGTGTTCCTTGGAATACTGTCTCCTTCCCTGGTGTTTGTGCTGCTGGTACAGGATGCTGTGTGTGTGGTCAGTAATTCCCACAGCAAAGCCAAGGGGGAAGGATACCGACCCCGCAGCCAACAGAGGGAGCGATCGGTCAGGCTGCGAATGTGCTGGGCCAAGAAACTGCTAGAGGCTTGATGTCAGCTTGTTGGTGTACATCTTAATGTGGAGGTCTCAATTTCAAATGGAAATTTGAAATCAGTAAATACTGAGAGAAGAAAGGGTTCCTTTTAGTATTGCTTCCTTCACTACTTACATACTTAGTTCTCTTCTTGGAATGCAGAGGGCCCATCTGTCCTTTTCTTTATCTGCAATAGTCCTTATCCTTGCCCTCTATTTTACTTTACCCTTGATTGATTTGATAGCGATAAGAATTAAAAATACAACATTTGTAGGTCAGTCATTTTCCAGTGGTGGGCAGCGTTAGGGGTAGCACTGGCTGTGACTTCACTTGAGTTCGGTGGAAGATAATCTCATGCGTGAAAGGTCCCATCCCTGCAAGCTGTCATGTCTGTAAGCACTGAGCAGTGTTTCTCTTCTGTGTGGTGCAGGAAGAGAAATTGTGAAAGCATTCTTCGAGCACTGTGTCAAGGAGACGACTGCTTCTAAGAGATGTGTGACACTGTTGTCTGTGTAGTACAACTACACATGGGAAACAATAGCTTTTGGGGTACACATCTGGTCACGTAGGCTCAGCGTTCTGGAAGGACAGCGGTGTGGAGCTCGAGTGTGTTTCAGTGGTGAGATCTCATCATCTGGGTCCGCATGTGTTTTTTGATTGTTCCTTTCCTGGCAAGCAGGGTTCAGAGCATGACTGCTGCCTGTGCCCATGAGAAACCTATTGCTGCTGGCATTTGATGGTTGAAGGTTGTGGGGTCCAGCATGGGAAATAATTTCTCTTGGATGGAGGTCCATCATATAACAATTCTCTACGTTGCATGTCATGTTCTAGTTGTCATTAAAATTGTGCTACTTTTAACTCCAAAAATTGTGAATTCTCAGAGTTGTATGTGAACTGGTAAACACATCTACTTTCTCTTTGGTGTTCCCTTTCTCTTGGGCTATATAAAATCTTAGAAGGGAAGAAGACCTGGTCAGGATAGGTCAGTATGTATCTAGAGGAGCATGTTCCCAGGGATGACCTACACCGCTGGCACTGCTATCTGCATTATTTTAGTTTCGAATCTAGCAAGTGATGCAAAACAAGGTGTTGTACCAGTCATGAGTATGAAGTAAATGTCTGTAATTGTTTCTAGCTTTCTGTAAGAGAATCCTGATTTTGGTGGTGACTGAGAGAGACCTGTGGAAGGACAGAAACCCGAGAACTTTGGGGAAGGTTATCTAGAAGATAAGCACAGAAGGTTGTGCACAAGACCAGTCCCTGGAAAAGGTGGTTTCATAGTTTTATGTTGTGGTTGTTACTTAGAACTAACAGCACAACACCACATCAGTGCCAAGCTAATTTTACACTTCTGACTGGGAAGAACAGGCATAAACAACTTGGAGGTAAAAATACTAAAAAGGGTAAAGCTCTTGTTTAAAAATGGCAAGTGCCAATAACTGATAAAAAAGTTTCTGTTCCTGTGGACTGAGAACAGCTGTTGAACAAGTTATTGTAGCTCTGTGGCTTGTTCCTCTTGCCAGTGGCCCCACTCAATGGTCTTGCTCAAACTATAGTGCTCAAATTTTGTCCTGACTGTCATCAGTAGGACTTTGGGGAATAATGTGATAACTTTTAGTACAGTTCAGTGACTTAGAATTGGATCTCAAGCAACTTCAGTCTGTGGGGACAGGAGAGAGGTGGAAGCTTGAATTGTATTCTGATCCTCTGTGTGGTCCTTGCTTGCTCCCCAAGCCTTGTGTGAGCTTTTGTGTGTATAAAACTTTCAGGACGGCAGGGAACTGTTGGGATCTGGACTTCTCATCCAAGGGCTAGTTTGTTGTTACTTTGTATAATTATTTGCTTTCAATAATGCATCTTTTGGTTTGAAGTAAATTATTTTGCTTCTGAAGTAACTTTTTTAAAGAATAAACTTTTAATTCTTCGGTTGTTTCTTTTTGTGGTAGTGATCTGAGCATGGGATCTGCAGCTGGGCTTACCACCATGGGAGCTGGGTTTACTGAAATCACCGCTCCTGTCGTGGCACAAACACCTGCATCATGTACATTCCCTACAGCCCAAATAAGCAGTGAGAGTGGCTTTGAGACAACCACAGGCGGCTTCTGGAGTCCAGTTTTAATGACTTCACCAAACTGTTGCCATGTCATGCATCTCACATTGAGATTGAGTAATTGCAGTGGGGTCCCTCAGAATATTTTTGCTGACTTTGCCCTTTGGAAGGGTGCTTGCTAAGTCAATACAAAGGGAAACAGAAATTTCTTTACTTGGTATTCCCCGAGTGAAATCAGCTATGAAGTTGTGTCCAAATTGTCACTGTTAGGCTTTTGAGTTGCTTAATTCAGTCTTCTAAAACAGTCCCTGTTGGTTTTCCTCCTGCAATAAGGTGAATTGTGCTGGACAGCAAGTAAGTGTGCCTGAAGTGTGTTCCTCCTAAGGCCTCTGGAACCCAGAGGTTAATCTGGTTTCTGTGCAAGGAACTAAAGTAACAAAAGAGCTGGCAATACACCAGTGCAGCTACTATAGAACACTTTTGGGATTTAGATAAATGTAGAATTGCACTTGTAAGCTTGGGATTTTCAGCTCTTTTTCTGTGTATTGGCTAGTTTTGGCACAATCAAAAGCATTGGGATGGAGAGAGGCTGTGAGGCAGGGTGGAGATGCCACCTCCTTGCACTGTGAAGTAAGTGTTGTCCTCTAGCCTGCCTGTCAGAAATCAGAGTAGTTCCTTTGACTAGACCTAGGTGGAATGAGGACAGCTTAGAGATAAAAGTCTGTGTGTTTAGAGCTGTTCTGAAGCTTCTGGGTATGAATCACTCACTTTCCAGCTGAAAAAAGAATGGGAAGATGGCTTGTTGGTACTCCAGTTTAAAGAGGCTGTAGATCTAACTTTAGCATAGCATGCCCAAGCTTTACTCATATTTCTCTCATGAACCCAACTAAGTTGACCCTGTGATTTAAAAAGCTAGGGGATCAAGAGACCTCTCAAAGAAGATGACCTCTGTACCCTAAAGGTTATTTTTGGTTTCAGATGTGAATCCCAAGATCTTGATATATCCCAAAAGGTTATTGGGAGATATAGTCCCTGTGGGAGAGCAAACAAACAGAAGTCAGTTTTTGCTGAGCTTAAATGAAATAGTTAAACAGTAATGTGGTGTGGGGACTCACAAACTGGGGAATGAGTAAGAGCAAGAGTAGTTCAGAAACTGAAGACTTCTATCAGCATGAGAGAGGAGACCAGGTACTTACAGATCAAGGCTGCAGCAGCATCCCAGTGTTGCCCTGTTGGCTGCATCTCTGTATGGTAGGGGGAAATCTGTTTATGTTCTTGGGGAATAGCAGGGCTAAAACTCCCTGAATCCTGGAGAATTACTTAATTGTAACCCAGTGTGCTTTGAAGTTGTGCACATCAAATAGGGATCTTTCAGAGAGTTTCTGGATGCTCTGGAAACTCATGTTACACATGCTGCACAGGTAACATACTCATCTGAGTTCACTAACTAGTTGTGCTACAAGCTTTTGTGCACCTGTGGACAAAATCTGTCACTTGTTATTTCTCGCCCTCTGCCATGCACAAGTAACTCACTCATTCCAGCCTTCTCTTGAGACAAGGACTTTTCATAGCACTTCCTACGAAATATAGCAAGGTGCCCTTACGTGCACGTGTGAGTCCAAACAGTGCTGTCTTTTCCAGGGGTGCTGGCTTTTCTGGTCCTTTCAATGTTAGGACCAAAGTCAACTTTTAAATCATCAGCAGGACTGACTCAGCCTGAATGCTTTACTTCACTTGTCCTGATTTCAGTGCAATTTTTCAACTCCATCAAGTGGAGTACAAACAGAAGACTGTTTCAAACCAAAACCATTGTATCCTTCTGACCTGTTCATACTTACAGCTTCCCACCAGGAAGCTGAGTCAGAAGCTCGGAGTTACCCTGGCCTTTTTCTTCAGACAGGAGTGGTTTTCCAACTTCATGTGAGAGATCTGAAGGAGGTTGGAAGAAACCATAAAGAACTAAATGCCCGTATGCTAGAAAGAATCTACTTAAGCCAGAAGGTACTTCCAAACTGATACTCTGCCAGATCCAAGCCATCATGCACAGCTTAAGGGAGGAGTTTCTTGACACACCTTGGATGCTGGTCTCTATAAGGTATGCCTTGATAATGGCTCACCACATACAGAACTGAGTACCACTTTGCTATGATGATACGAAGCTTTATAAAGGCAGTTCCTGAAAAACTCGGGACTGAGAACAAAACACAGCTCCTTGCATCTTCCTTTGTTTGATTCAGCTGGGAAGATGTGAGAACATCTGTTGCTAAAATCCAGTCTTTCAAGTAGATCCCTACCTGGGGCAACATCTTTGAATAGGACAGTGATTGGTGAGAGCATGTCATCTGGACCTATCCACAGCTCCTGTTCTGGTGAAAGCATCAGCTCTGTGACTTAGGCATTTACTTTACACTGCTGGTTCAGGGCAGCAGACGTCTCTTGTTGTCTGTCTTCAAAGTCTGGCTTCCATATTCCACTTTAGAAAGGTGGAACTGTCCCGGTAAATAGCAGGTGAAACTCTACTACAAGTAAAATCAAATCCAAACTTTAAAAAAAAAAAAAAAGTTAAATTTGAGCCCTGGTTTCACCTGCTTCAGTGCAAGTGCTTGTGGTTGCACTTTAAATAGTTTTATAGTTGATCTCCCTTCTCCTTTTAGAGTGGGCGAGTCTAATTACAGGGAAGGGAAAGGAGTAAAATTAGTGTAAGGCTGTTGTGCAGTCAGCTACTTGTGCTCTGTTACAGTAGGGTGCTACTTGAGGCTCTGCAAACTTGCTGCAAAGATGTCACGGGTGAGAATTCCAGGTAGGTCTGAAAAGAAGTAGCGAGACTAGGGGCTACAGGGCAGGCTTGTAGGCCCATGGCTCTTGAGATCTTGGTGTGGGGTGTTTGCAGTCCAGGGGACCTCACTGGGGACTTTAAGCATTTTTCTTCCTGCTTGGAGACTGAACTTACATCTTTGTGTCGTACAAAGTCACAGCAGCAGTTCTTTCTTTTGGAAAGCTTTGGCTAAATTTGTACTTTAAGAATCCTTTTCTTAATCACTGATGTGATGATGAGGTGAAAAGGCTTAGAGTTTGAAGGGCTGATCACAAGTGGTTTTATTTTGTTTCTGTTTTATCTCAAACAGCAGAAGACAAAGGTGAGTATTGCTAGGCTTTATATATGTTCTGCAGTGTGACTGCCTAGACATGATCACTGGAAACAAACAGCAGTTACATGATCATGGTGATCTGTCAGCAGTTCATGAAGATGCTATTTCTCAGCAGTGCCAGCTGTGCCCCTCACTGTTTTGTGGAATGGTTCCAGATTTTTGGTCCTTTGATATATGAAGCTGCTGTTTGTTAGATTTTGTCCTAGCACCCCTGAGCTGCTTAGGAGACACTTTTGAGTGGAGTTCTTTCCTCTGTGGTAGGGAGTCAGACACTTTGCAATTTCCCTGACACGTATTCATCCCTTTGTGTTTATTTGAGGTTGGGGTGTTTTGTTTTTGTTGGGTTCTTGTTGTTTGGGGTTTTTTTTGGGGGGGTTGAGGTGTTGTTTTGTTGTTTGGGCTTTTTTGGGTTTGTTTTTTGTTTTTTTTAGCAGAGATCAGGCAAAAAGTAACTTCTTTTGAATGCATTCTGCTGCTAGTGGATTTGATCTGTGAGGGGACAGATCCAACGCTTCGTTGCCTTGGTTCACGCTGGAGCCCACGGGACGGTACCCAGCGGGCTTCCAGCTTCATGTTTGCTGAGGCCCTGTGTGTCAGCAGAAAGCACTTCTTGCCAGGACACCTGTCACCCCTGAGTCCCTAACAGAGAGCAATAACGAGATGGTGCAGAAACCTGCATTTTTGTCTTCTAAGAAGCAAATCGGAGCCCTGTTGATAATACAGCAGCTTTACAACACCGAGCAACTTTTGTTCTGAAAATCCTGGTTTTGTGGCATTGCACTGCTGAGAAATGGACCTAGTGCTGGAATTTCCCCATGCATTTGCAGCTCAGCACAAGCCCTTTTGCCATCCCATGTACCAGCAGGGAAGGGAGGCCCCTGTGTTATGCCTCTCATGCTACCCCATAGTTAGGACCTTGGAACTGCAAAGCCAGAGCTACAGGGATAAACTGCTTTGACTCTCTGGCACCCTGTGGGGGGAAAAAAGGGCTCGGTTCATTACTGAAAATCTCTTGTAGGTCTGGCACACTTCTGGCATGCACATCAGTCCTTTCTGCTTTGGTCCTCCACTGCTGACCATGTCCTCTCTGACATGTCTATGGTGTGGTCCATCTTTCAGCACTGATCCACACTGTGCTTCATGCTGAGCTGCCAACTGCTGGCAAGACCGGCTGATAAGTGTCCATACGCTGCCTCGCGAATGCGTGCTTCTGGGAGGTGTTGCCAGAAGAGCCCTTGGGTTCTTGTTTGATGGTGTTTTCTAGGCAGTGGAAGGGCTGCTAGCAACTCTCTCTCTCCCACTGCGTAAAACTCCAGCCAACCTTGCGTCAATGGCAACTTCCATAGCACCACCTTAGCTGACACTTGCAGCATGCTGCACATGATGGGCTGTGGAGTGGTTCCTTCATTAGGAGCTCTTCAGCTGCACTGTGATGGTGGGAACTAAGTGCTTGGGCTGCCAGCTCTGTCCATCTATACTTCTGTCTTCATCCTGACTGGATGCCTTGTGGGGCAAGTGGGTTTGGAGCTTCCTAGAGCTGTAAGGGCACTGCCAGCCTTCCCCTCTTCCCCCCAGTGCATGCTCTCTGAAGTGCCTTTCCCAAGGACTTGGTTCTCTCTGGGCCTTTTTGCTCTACTCTTGGACTGTGGGTTGTATTTACCTCTTCTGGTGTGCTGGGGGTGTCTAGGTGTGTTTCCAGGCCACTATGGGTGGTCCAGGCTCTGTAAGCTGGCAGCAAATTTTGGAGATTGTTCAGAGTCTTTCAGGCAGCATGAAGTGTAGGTGGCATAACAAAATGGCAGGTGAGCATTAAGCCGGCTGCAAGGGGCACCTGCCTGTCAGCGTGGCTGGGAACCAGATGCCTGTGTGACCCTGCACTCTGCTCCTTCTCCTTGCAGCGATGGATGAGGCAATGCGCTCCTTCGCAGAGAAGGTCTTTGCCTCTGAGGTGAAAGATGAAGAGATCAGGCAAGAGATCTCTCCTTTTGATGTGGAAGAGGTCTGCCCCATCTCACGTCAGGAAATGAGGGTGCACATGATGCTTCAGGAGAATTCTACCACAACAGAAAAGCGGTGAGCAACAAACGGGGCGTTTGGGGAAAGGAGAGAAGCCCTGTCCGCACAGCCCCAGCTAGCGCTGGAAGAAAGCAGGGGTACTGTAAAACAAGGCATGTGAAAACAGCTCACCACACCCAAAATGGAACAAATCCTTGGTGATCCCAGAGCGTCTGTCAGGTACTTCAGCGTGTCCTCTCCTACTGTTCTCACCATTGGACAGAAAGATGCCCTTGGCCTGTTTGCTGGGTGTCAGCAGTGAGGTGGCCACAGAGCTGTTCAAAAGGGACACTTGGAGACCTTTCTCTGGATAGGTGCAGCTTCCAAAGACCATGCTTGAAAGTCTGTGGCTATTTTGTGCACTGAGGCTTCTACTCTGGGCACTGTCTAAGGTGCTCAGAAAGCACCAGTGAGATGGTTCATGTTGTGTGTGTTTAGAACATCACTGTGGTAGGTGCTCCTGACCCAGCAGCTGTGGGTGGCTGTGGGGTTGGGGCTGTTTGCCTGATGCTTTCCTCCTTGGCAGGAAGAAGCGCCTGCTCCGCCTCAAGACGATTGCACTGGCAGTCCCTGTGGCTCAGAAGTCTATAACCAGGCTGTCCACAATTGATGAGGTCATCTCCACTTCCCCCCAGTACCAGACTGTGCCTGACTTCCAGCGGGTGCAGATCACAGGGGATTATGCCTCTGGGGTAGGTGCTCACACGGCTGTCGACACCCCTCCCCATGCTGGCTGCTGCCCCATCTCATCCCCGCCTGTCCCTCAGTAGTGCCCAGTGCCACAGTCTGTACCACGTGCAGTGGGGATAGTCTTGTCTTCCAGCTCAGTCTGTGTCTCAAGAGCAGCTAATGGTGCCCTGCTGCACACCTGGAGTATCTGGAGCGTAATTCCTTAGCTTAGGGGATTCTTTGGACAGGTGAGAGGGAAGGGCATGGCAGGGTAGGCTGTGCTTGCTCTATTGCAGCCTGCTCCTGCTTGCACTCAGCTGTATCTGCCTGAGATCTACACACATGTCTCACAATCCCAGAATGGTGCAGGCTGGAAGGGACCGCTGGTGGTCATCTGGTCCAACCCCCTGCTCAAGTAGGGTCACCTACAGCCAGCTGACCAGGACTGCTATCACATCCTGTGCTAATTCATCCTTCTCCTCCTCCCCTCCTCCACAGCCTCCTGTTACATTTGTGCTGATTCTGAGATACTGCTTTCAGGTTGCTCTCTCCTGGGCTGGGGCAGGTTGCTCAGCTTGGAGCTGCACAGCAGAGGAGCAATTAGGGGAAATTGAAAGTCCTTCTATGCACAGGCACATTCCTTCCACCATGACGGTAGTTAGCTGCAACTGCTCCATGGTATTCTCCCATGCTGCTCCAGTCTGACCTCTCTTGACTGCCCAAAACACTTGTCTCTGCAGTAAATCAAAAATTCTTGACACATTGGGTCAGTGGATGTTGTTGGTCATGCTTCAGTTTCAGCCTGGGCTCCAAAAATAGCTTTTAGTATTTTGCCCAGGCCTGGCTTCCATTTCAGTGGCAACTACAGTTTGAAGTGAGGAATGTAAGAGGGCATGACAGCTGGAAATCTTTGGTTCTGCTGTGCGGAACTTCCCTTTGCCATGTCTAGGGCTTTGCCTATCACCTCTTCTTTCCCCTGCTCCAGCAGAGCAGCAGGAGAGAGGGGATGGTAAGGTACGTGTCGTGTTGTGAACAAGTTCTCCTCTTTACACCTTGGCGCAGGGGGTGTCTCTCAGGCAGATAGGTTCCAGCTGTGTGGCCGCATTCAGCAACAGCACTCTTGCAGGTGACAGTGGAAGATTTTGAAGTTGTCTGCCAAGGTCTGTACCGTGCCCTGTGCATCCGGGAGAAGTACATGCAGCAGTCTGTGCAGAGGTTCCCCCGGACCCCATCTCAGTACCTGCGTGCTATTGAGGGTGAAGTCTGGAGGGCAAGTGACACTGGCCCAGGTAGGTCTAAGCGCACCTGGTGGGTTTACCTCTCCTGCTTCCCCGTGGGGTGGGCAGAGGTCGGAAAAGGATTCCCCAAGTGCTCCACGGGGGGGGTCGCTTGCCCAGACCTCTGCAGTGTCACGGTGGCGGGGCTGTCCCTGCCCTCTGCCTAGGGTGCGGGAGCATGGCAGGCCTGTGGGGCTCTGGCTGGCAGCCTGTGCCTCATGGTATTCTCCCTTTGGTCCAGTGTTCACCCCGCCAGTGAAGGACGGACAGGATCCCTTTGAAACTGGGAATCTGGAGGAGGACCTGGGATACCATGTCCAGATGAAGGACGGAGTAGTTTACATCTATGGAGACAAGGCAGCGGTTGGCAGAAATGGGCCGAAGGACCTGCCCTACCCCAACCTCGAGCACTTTGTAGATGACATGAATTTCCTCTTGGCCCTGATCGCACAGGGGCCTGTGTAAGTGTGCGGCCCAACACTGCTGGGTGCAGCTGAACAGGCCCTGCCTCAGTGGGCAGAGGGAGGCCAGGGCAGGGACAGGGTTGCCCTCTCCTCTCCCAGGGAGGAGAGAGACAGACACTGATGACATGTCTGCATCCTGCTGGCTACCAGAGCATCCTCAGCCCTTGTCAGCTGTCTTGGTTGGGGTCTTTTTGACAAAGTCGGTATTCAGGGACCAGAGAAATGCTCAGTCACTGTTCTGCCCTTTGCTTTACTTAGTAAGACCTACGCTCACCGGCGACTGAAGTTCCTCTCATCCAAGTTCCAAGTGCATGAAATGCTAAATGAGATGGAGGAGATGAAAGAGCTGAAGAACAATCCCCACCGGGACTTCTACAACTGCCGGAAGGTAAATGGCAAAGCCTATAGCCCTGGTGGCTCTAAAGACAAGCTTCCTTGGTGCCTTCCCCTCCCTGAGAACTGGATATTACAGTCAAGGTCTGTGGCACCCAGGTTGTTCCTGCTGATCGAATGGGGCTGACTGGGCTGCTCTTGGCCTAGGCCTATTGCGTTCATCTGCTGGGCTGAGCTGTGCTCCCCACACAACTTGTGCTCCCCTGTGGAGTTTGTTGCCTCTCTGTGATGATATCTAAGCATCCCAACTTGAAGCTAGACAGCTATGCCTCTGATTTCTCAGGTGGACACGCACATCCATGCTGCAGCCTGCATGAACCAGAAGCATCTTCTGCGTTTCATTAAGAAATCCTACCGTGTGGATGCTGACCGTGTAGTTTGTGATGCCAAGGGCAAACAGCTCACCCTCAAACAGCTTTTCCAGCAGCTTAATCTGCACCCCTACGACCTGACAGTGGATTCCCTGGATGTCCATGCTGTAAGTGGTAGGACATTTACTGTAAGACCGCTCTTGGGTCACTCTCATCCACCCCTGTAGGCATGGCTCTTGCCTTCTCTCTGTGCATGGTAGTGCTTGTGGCAGGATGTAAGCAGCCCCTGGCCTTCCCTTTTGGCTTGTTTGGATAAGCCCTGCTCAGGTGGTGTGCTTGGGGCCGGGGTGTGTGTGCAGTGTTTGCCCCTGATCCTTTCTACTCCAGGGGCGACAGACATTTCAGCGCTTTGACAAGTTCAATGCCAAGTACAACCCCGTGGGTGCCAGCGAGCTGCGTGACCTCTACCTGAAGACAGAGAACGCTATCAATGGCGAGTACTTTGCTACCATCATCAAGGTGAGAATACAGGGGAGGAGAGAGCAATTAAGCCATGCTGCTGCTGTGCCTGGAGGGTCCCTGTGCAACTATCCTGGTTTGCAGGAGGTTGGCTCGGATCTGGAGGATGCCAAGTACCAGTATGCAGAGCCTTGCCTCTCCATCTATGGGCGGTCAGCAGATGAGTGGCCCAAGCTAGCCAGCTGGTTCAACAAACATCGGGTCTATTCCCCCAACATGAAGTGGATGATCCAAGTACCCAGAATTTAGTATGTGCTATGGGTCTGAGAGAGCATTGTGCCTTATAATGCACTGGACCTCACTTGTTATCCTGAAGAAATTGTTGGGACAGTGGGCCATGTTGTCCTCTGCTAGCAGCTAATCCCTGCTTCTGCCCACAGTGATGTGTTCAGGTCTAAGAATTTCCTCCCACATTTTGGGAAGATGCTGGAAAATATCTTTGTTCCCGTGTTTGAGGCAACTGTCAATCCTCAAGCCAACAGAGAGCTGAGTGTCTTTCTACGCCATGTGAGTGTCACCTGGTGATGTTTTCAAGGGGTGGTGAGCACTTACACACTCCTGTTTGTGCAACGAGAAACGGGGTATTGGCTCCAATGGGGAAAGTGCAACCAGCGGGCTTGCAGCCCTGCTGCCACGTTCTGGGGAAGCGTGTGTGCCCACAAGTGGGGTCAGACTCCCAGAGCTGGCAGCTGTGAGAAAAGCTGCCCACTTACATCCTGGAGAAGTGGTTCAGTGTGCACTTTATTTCTCATCCTTGATAGAGATGAGGGGTTGTGAAGAATGAGGTCGAATGTTGCCCCTGGCTCTGCTCTTGAGTGGGGCGGGGGCACAGGCTACAGCTGGCAATGGCAAGCTGTGCTAGGGCAGATTGCGCCAGCCGACTTGGGCACGGCAAGGTGGGGAGCTTTGAATTGCAGCTTTTTTGTTACCTTGCCAAGCAGATCACTGGCTTTGACAGCGTGGATGATGAATCCAAGCATAGTGGACACATGTTCTGCACTAAAAGCCCAAAGCCGGAGCAGTGGACTTCTGAGAAGAACCCATCCTACACCTACTACGTATACTACATGTATGCCAACATCCTGGTGCTTAACAACCTGCGCAGGTGAGACCCCAGATCTGCTAAGGGACCTGTAGTGGGCTGGCAGAAGGGGGGCTGCCTCATGAACTATCTCAGCTCTTTGTTGTTGTGGAAGAAGTGGGGCCCTCCTTGCTCTGCCACCAGTGTGGTTTGGAGCTTCCTGTCCCAGAGCAATTTCCAAACACTCCTTGGTAGGAAGTGTGATGGACTGGGGTGAAAACTTTGGGGTTGCAGAGGTGGATCTGTTGCATGCACAGAGGAGAAAAGGACAAGTAATGTACTACTAGGTCCAGCTGGATTCTTTGGGACCCACTGGTAGGGGCAGAGCATTCAGGGAATCTTGCATCGCCTGCCACCTAACCCTGCCCCTTGCCTGCTCTGACTCTTTCTTCCATGTGCCTAGACAGCGTGGTATGAACACGTTCCTCTTCCGTCCACACTGTGGGGAAGCCGGGGCCATCACACATCTGCTTGCAGCCTTCATGACAGCAGATAATATCTCCCATGGTCTCAACCTCAAGAAGGTAAGTGGAGCAGCCTGCTGCAGAGCAGCACAGGCATGGGAAAGGAGAATGTGTTCGCAGCTGGCCTCCACCATAGCTGGCAGTTATTTGTGCTTCTGCTTTAGAGCAGAGCCAGCCTGGCTTCAGGTAGATGTTACATGATTCTCTGGGTTTCTCCAGGTGTGTTTGGGGGGTTGTAGCTGGGAAATGCACTCAGATTTCAGGGGTTCATTGTCACAGACTTATCACTGGGTACGTTTGTTATCAATGGAGCCAGACGAGTTCTGAAATCAGACAGGTTCACACTTGCCTGGCCTCTCACATTCCACGTGGGCTCTGGAGGGTTGCTAGCTTGCCTGTCTCTTTTCTTGCACACACAAACTCTGTGCACTAGATTTCCTGGCTGGAACACTAGGATGACCCGAGGAAGGACCCTGGAAAGATGGAGGGTGCAGCAACTTTATCCCTAACCTGGCAACTCTGCTCATCTTTGCAGAGCCCGGTGTTGCAGTATCTGTACTTCCTTGCGCAAATTCCCATTGCTATGTCCCCACTCAGCAACAACAGCCTCTTCCTGGAGTATGCAAAGAATCCACTGCCTGACTTCCACCAGAAGGGTCTCATGGTGTCCCTTTCTACAGATGACCCCATGCAGTTTCATTACACCAAGGTATGGTGTGAGCTCATCACCTCTCGCTCTGAGCACAGGGGCTGCATGGGCTGCATTCTTCAGGGCAGCCAGCAGCATCTGCCCAGGGTCCGTCCTGCCAGGCCATCTCTGGGCTGGCCCTGGCAGCAGGACGGGCTCTGCGGCCGAAGCTGGTGCCCTCTAACCCTGCCTGTGGCTGCAGGAGCCCCTGATGGAGGAGTACGCCATTGCTGCCCAGGTCTTCAAGCTCAGCACCTGTGACATGTGCGAAATCGCGCGGAACAGCGTCCTGCAGTGCGGCCTGTCCCAGGAGGTATGGGCTCTGCGGCGGGGCGAGCCGGCCCTGCCTGCGGACATGGGGCCGGGGTAGCAGCGCTCTGCTCGGGGCAGGGCTTCTCCCTGGGCTCCTGAGCCGCTGCCCTTCCTTCTGGCAGGAGAAAGCCAAGTTCCTGGGAGAAAACTACCAGGAGGAGGGGCCCCAAGGCAACGATATCCGCAAGACGAACGTGCCCCAGATCCGCATGGCCTATCGCTACGAGACCTGGTGCTACGAGCTCAACCTCATTGCCGAGGGCCTGAAAGCCGAGTAGCGGCAGGAGCCGACTGCTGGCCCGGGGCCCGCGGCTGCAGGCAGCGCCGGGGCCCAGAGGGGGGCGGGCCGGGGCCCCGGGGGCGGCGGGAGCCGCAG
>VZTU01032743.1:253811-275776 GCA_013400835.1 Zapornia atra | reverse complement strand
TGCGCGGTCCGGTCGCTGCCGGTTCTGGCCCGCAGTGCGGAGCGCTGCCCGCCGGCCCCAGCGGGAGCCTGGCCCTGCGCGGTGCTGGGATCGGGTAAGGAAGCGCTGCGGAGCCGTCCCCCGCCCCCGAGCGGGGAGGCGAGCGGTGTCGCGGCTGGTGCTCGCCGGTCTCCGGCTGGGGCTGGGGGCTCCGTGTCCCGGGGATCGCGTGGCCCGGCCCGCGGGCGGGCGAGGAAGCGGCGGCCGGAGCGGGTGCCCCGTGAAGAGGGCGAAGGGGAGCCCAACCCACAGCTGAGCTGGCGCCCGCTCAGGCACGCCGGACGAGGCACCGGCCTCACGCTTTGCCACGGCCACTCGCCCTGCCCGGCCTGGGGAAGGGCAGCCTCGGGAGCGGGGGCAGACGGTAGTGCCCGGTGCCGATGGGCGCAGGGCGACGCGCGGGAGGCTGCTCTGTCAGTGACCGAGCACCGGCCCGGGCCGCTGGCCGCGGGGCTCCGTCGTCGGAGATGCGCAGACGCCGTCTGGACGCCGGCCTGGGCACCCTGCTCCACGTGTTCCGCCCGAGCCGCGGAGGCCCCCTCTCACCTCAGCCGCTGTCTGTTCTACGCAGGGTCCGTTTTGGGCCAGCTATTTTTTGGTAGGCTGAGATGTTTTAGGCAGCCCTCGACACTTGCTCCTTGTCGTGCTGAGGTGCACAGGCCTGAGTCGTGATGGGGGACCTTCCTGTCAGTGCTGACCTTGGGCAATGAAGTGTTCTGTCCAGAGTCAGAGCCTGGTGGCTCCCCAACAGCGTGATGTCCCTCAATCTCTGCTCAGTCTGGTTGTCCCTTCAGGGGCTCGCAGGCAGGACTGGACGAATTCATCACTATCTGCACGTTTAGAAGCTAAACTTCTGCAGTGATAGGATGTGGTGAGTGAAAAAAATGGAGCCTGAAAGATTCCTAGGCAGCCTGTCCTAAGAAGCACATCTTGGGCTCTGTGCCCCAGCTTGCCTCGAAGGGAAGGCAATGTTCAGAGGGTGTCTGAGGGTGTTGGGTATGGGGGTAATAAATGGTGGCGGTGGCCTTGTAAAACATTGCTGGTTGAAACAGCTGGCTGGAGGATTTGCCCTGGAGTGCCGAGTCCTGGTACTGCGCATTGCTTCTTGGAAGAAATCTTATCTCAGTTTTCCAGTATGGATGCAGCTCGCTCCCTGTAGCTGTGGGAACACATTATCTGGATGTGTCCCGGAGCGTTTTTCTGGTGCTGTCTTGGTCTGCTCCCTCTGAATCTTTTGGGGCAGCTGCCACCATCCTGCTGAGGCTTTTCCAAAGGGATGAGTGGCTGGCTGTTGTGGCCCCACACAGTCTGTGGTGGCCCTCATAATATAAAGGTGATGGTGGCTCTATGGTGATGTCAGCCCCAGGGCGGGGAGGGGGGTCCTGGAATCTCACCTCTGACAGTTGCACCAAAAAACAGCTCCTGGACTGTTCATGTTTGACTTTCTCTCTGTCCCGACCTTGGGTCTTAGTCCTTACATGAAGCTGCAGCGTTTCTGGGGCGTGCAGCCAGCCTGTGGTGTAGCATCTGAGTCAACTGCTGTTTCAGTATTGCTAACCTAAGCAATGAGATACTGTGAGTCAGGTTAAAAACACACAGCTTTAAAAATAGTACATTATGGGTTCTGTCTGTGTGTCCTCTCTTAGAAAAGTCTTTAGGGCTTAAATGTTTAAAGTGGTTTGGTTTTTTGGTTTTGTCTTTTTTTAGCATGGGTAAAATCTTATAAGAAGTTCAATTTCATCACTTCAGAAAGAGACACAAAGTGGAAAGACCCAGATACTGTTTTCTCATCAGTTCAAAAGTCTTGAGACCCCTGGCAGAGGTCAGACTTAACCTCCTTTTGCCATGTAATTAAGATTAGTATCACATTTACTGTGTCCAGGGGCTGTGTTCTACATGGCCGGGTGTCTGATGAAGTGGCACTCCATTCCTCAGCACGATACACAGAAGTTAATAACTGGAGTTGCTTTGTGTCTTGTGGAAATGACTAAGCATACCGCATTCCTGAGGTGTTACTTATTTTGATGTAAAATCTGCTTGTTTAGTACTGCCCACATCTTTCAGGCATCAGTGTGGCAGAGTTTTGTTCAGAAAAGCTTCAGGTTTGTTCTGGAGCTGAACAGAATGGGAATAGCTGAGAAGTCTGGAAGGGGTCCTTGCTGCTGTGCTGGCTGTCCCCTCATCCCTCCAGCACTGAGCTGGCACCTTCCCTAGGTTTCAGAAGACCAGAAACTGTCTTTTATTTGGCTACCCACACAGGAGGCTTGGTGACAAGATCTCTTGAGCGGTGTTGAACTGCACAGCTCTCATAAGAGGAGCGAAAGATTGCTTCAGAGCTGCATGCCAAGCCGGCGCTGTGTGCGCTCTCGTGCCTGTTGTGCAGCCGGGTAAGGTGAGGTGCTGCATTAGTCCTTTGGGTAATTGTCTGCTGGCGTGAGGGGAGTGTGGGGTACCAGCAGCACCTGTGGTGGTTGGGCTTGGCAGAACTGTTGGGTTCTGAATGAAACACTCTTTGAACAGCACTGGCAGTGCTCTTCCCTGAGCACGTGAAATGGAATTTCAGGAAATGGAATTGTCTTGAGGCTTTGCATGGAAAATGCTTCACATGCTCTCTGGCTTTCAGAGTTGGAAAAAGTCAGGGTGAGTTACCACATGGTGTGAATGCACCTCTTCCATCTGCTTTGGATAGAGATACAGAAGCTGTCTTTGAACAGTGTGGATCTGTGGAGATCCACAGAGAGAGGTGAGGTGCTGGTGTGCTTTGTCTAGCAATGATTTAATTTCTCTTTGCCCATAGTTACTGCTTTCAGTGAAGTCAGTACTCTTGAGTACACTGAACTGCTGTAAGTGCTAACTTAGTAGGGATGATAAATTTTGCTTTTGTGGAAATACTGGGAAGCATGCTGGAGCCAGTGAAGGTGTTTGGAAGGAGGAGCCAGCAGAGCAGCAGTCATGTGGTGTCTGGTCATTTTATGTGGGGGACGGGGTGTGTGGTCCCTGAGAAACAAGTGCTGGCTGCCTGGCTTGGGTGATCTCTACCAGGTCTGTGTCCCTAGGCTGTTTTGTCCTATCTCAGGCTGCGCTCTTTCTTCACCAAAGATCAGTCTCTGCCCTTACCATGGCTCACATGGTGAGCATAGGTTAAATGCCTAGCTCTTGATAGCACCCACCCGCCTTGCAAGCCTGAACAGGTGAAGAGCTGCATTCTTCTCCTCCTTGGATAGCTGTTTTGGAAGAGGCAGTTCATGGCTGTGGCCGGAAAGAAGCTTGGGTATTTTAACCTGGTACTCTACTGCCTGTATTTAAGATGAGCCTGGAGCTATGTGTTTCTAGTTCTATCTGGTAGTTCAAAGATGTGTGATGTGCCTTGGGAAGACCTTTGCTGTTCATTCAAAACTGTACAGCTTCCTAGGTGAGTGAAGCTTGTCACTTAGCCCTCGAAGTAAAACTACTGCTCCAGACAGTGCACGGAGCTCTGCTGGCTGCAGAAGTAAAATTACTTGGTAGGTTTATGCTGAAGGAGAGGAAATAAGTTCTGTGTGGATCCTGTTTTTCTATGTAGGTCTGCGTAGCTCTGGATGCTAGAGTCTTGTAATTGTTTGGGTGCTGGACGAACTGCTTGGACTCTGAGCATTCATCAGTGAGCAGAACCGGAGGCAGCACCGCAGACGTAGCCTTACCAGCACCTCTGCACTGTCTGGGACTGTGCTTCTCCACTGTGTTTCTCAGTTCCTGGTTGTGGCTCATCATGGAAGCACAAATGTAGACAGCAAGAGAGGTCAGGAGTGTTAGGCTGACTCAGGCCATGTCTCTGTATCAGGAAGCAGGAATATGGCAAGCTGACTGAGGAAACTATAGCAAACACATTTTTTGTGGAGCCTTTACCAACGCAAGTTGTAAGAGGAAGGATACGGGGCCAGCAGACCTGACCTGTTTGAGTGCAGGCAGCCTGGTACACTTGAGGATGGACCCAACTAGAAAGCTGAGCAGGGCTGCTCGGTGTACTCTGTGCAGCGATTTGCCCTCATGGATGTTGCCTGCATATGTTTTCCCAGCCTGCTGTGAGGAGAGCTGGCAGCTGGCATGTCAGGAGGAGGGAGCTGCCAGCGCTGTTGGGAAGCCAGGGAGCCTTTGGTGCCTCAGTGGGCTTGCTGTCAGCGTGGAGCTGCACATGTGATGGCTGGCAGGGCCATGTGTGTGCTGGCCTTGCAGTGCTTAGTCCTGTGAATCAGCCTGTTGCTCCACGCCACAGGGTCCTTCAGGGACCTGGCAAGGTCCAGTGGTCCTGTGTTTGAAGACCTGGCAGGGTGTAAAGGTATCTGGTCTGGAGCTGTACTGGCTGAGGCAGGCTGGTTTACCCCTCTCCTAGCCTGGCTTTTGCTGTCACACCCTTTGCTTCTTTGCTAGTTTATCCTTCAGGTCTGCAGGAGTGGCCCCAAGTGCTCTTGCTGTGGATAGTTGCAATGGCATAGGAAAGGGGAAAGCTGCTTTCCTGTCTGCTAATCGGCACCAAGCAGACAGGGGTTGAGGAAGGATGGCTCTGCTGTGGCTCAGGATGTTTTGGAAGCAGGGCCTATTTATAGGAGAGGGCAGGGGCGCCTTGCTGCTAGCGGCTGGGGAGCGGCCTGGCTTGTGGGAAGAGGGTCTCGCAGTGGGGTGCGGTAGCACTGCAGTACCCTGGGCAAGGGAGTTGAGGAGAGTGGGGTAGTCCTGGTTTGCTGTTTTCTGTGTTCTCACAGTCTTGAACTTGTTCTGCTCTCTCCTTGCCCCTCTGCAAGGGGATCAGAAGACTTTTTCTTTCTGCTTGTCGTCCCCTGTCTGCACCTTCCTACTGGCAGGAGTGGGGAGGGGGTGCTGTGCTGCACCGGAGCTGGTGCTGGGGCCACAGTGCCACCGGGCCAGTGACGGCTTAACCTCGCTTCTTTGGAGGTGTGCTGGGTGGTGGGCAGGAGTGTGTGTCTGCGATAGCTGCAGGGCAGAAAGCTGATGAGGGACACAGGGGTGGTGATGGAGCAAATATCCCCAGTGCCGTCACTTACCCACACTATCCATGTTCAGCCTGTTCCTGCTGAGTGGGAGAGTTACCGGCAGCCGTCTGGGACAATGGGATAAGCAATGCCAGACTGCAAGGACTCACACTGTTCCCACTGGAGACAGGCAGCAGCAAGCTTCTTGCCACAGCAAACAATGCAGCTTTGATAGAGTGGGAAGGTGTAGCAGAAAGCAGAGGCTTGGTGCCATGTGTGCCCAAGCCATCACTGAATTGCTTGGGCAGCCCTGGACTGTCCTCTGTCGATGATCTTTCTCGCTAACTCTGTCAAGTAGGGCTGCCATGACTGGTGCTTTTCTTGTCTTTGCACTGCAGATGCCTCTGCCATGCAGATGGGCAGTGCTAAAGATCAAGCCAGTGCCCTGGAATTTGAGGTGTGGTATTGGTGGGAAGGACTCGGGCCTCTGCCGCAGCATGGTGCGTGGGGCATGACCCCTTGTCAGGCAGGTTTAAGCTCCTCTACTCCAGCTTGGTTTGCTTCCCGTCCTTGGTTCTGCAAATTCTTACAGGCTCTGGTGAGTCAAGGGTGTTGTAATAGCAGGTTTGGAGGACACGTACCCTGATTTTGGCTGTGAGGGCTGGATGGATCTGTCAGGTGGGGCCTGAGTACAGCTTGCTTTGCTTTGCCCACGGCAGAGAACCTGAGTGCTCCTGCATGGGGACGGGCAAGCAGCACAGGGGCTGGCTGTGCTGCTGTGTTCCTGTGCCATCAAGTAATGTCCTTGAGTTTGTACCCTTGGGATCCTTGGCTGTGTTTAGTTCCTTTTGTGGTGTTTTACTTGTTTCTTAAGCCAGAGTGACTTCTGCATCCTTTTGTTAGCCCTCCCAGATGTGTGCTGCAGAAACAGACTTTGTGGGGAGCGTGCTCTGGAAGCCAATCTTGAACATGTGGTTTGGGGAGGAATGTTCTTCAGCGATTGCCAGAGCGCAGCTGAGAGCTCCTGGTGGTGTGCACGGCTGGGGTGCAGCTGATGGTTCTTGCCTTCTCTTGTCTGCAGGTCGTAACAGCAGGCAGTCCTTGCGGAGCGGGTGCCTGGCAGCGCTCGGACACTGCTGCGTGCTTTGGAGTCTCAGGCCAGGTGTGATGTGTGCAGGACACGGGTAGACCTGGACAAGGCTGGAGATGGGGTGTCTGTAAGCACATTGGTTCTTGCCATGCACCCAACAGGGTCAGTGGACAATAGCTTCTCCCGCTCTGCTGTGCAGACCCTCTCCCGGAGCCACTGCCGCAACATCAAGCAGAAGATCTCCCAGTGGGAGGGGAGGACACGAGGGTGCTCCAGCCAGGAGAAACTGCCACCAAAGGACTTTGGAGTAAAGTATGATCCCAGCTGTGATGTTCTA
Source organism: Zapornia atra (assembly GCA_013400835.1). NCBI lineage: Eukaryota > Metazoa > Chordata > Aves > Gruiformes > Rallidae > Zapornia > Zapornia atra. The sequence goes on along the minus strand of VZTU01032743.1, from coordinate 269,343 downwards.
CCTGAGGGAAAGCCAGACCATACAGAGAAGGGCAGAAAGACTGGGTCCAAAGATCCAAAGAGCCTGGGTTTGGACTTCAGGGAAGATGTACAGAGCTGCTTGCAGACTGGTGACTGTGGTGGCCTCCAGCCCTGTCCGTGCAACCTAGCTTCCCAAGCCAAGCAGAAAGGAGAGTGGGAAGCAGGCTTCCTGGACCCAGGGGCGACACTGCCCCCAGGTAACTTCTATACCTCACAAGCGCTGTGGAGGAGAGTAGATCCCCTTCTGCCTGGCAAAGCCTCACCAGTTCCCTTGGACCTTCAGAGGAGGCGAGGGACCTGTGGCTCCACAGAAAGAGAACTTAAAATCCAAGGAGTCAACTCTCTCTGCAGGCCAGAGGGGAGCTTGAAAAACATTTACTCTGAGGCTGAGGGGCAAGAGGAGGAGCCAGCTGCTGTTCCACCACCCAAGCCCCGTAGGACTTTCCGCTACCTTGCAGAAAATGGTGCCAGTAGCTGTAGCAATGCCAGTGCTACCAGGGAAGCTCCCCTGCAGAAGCAGCATGGAGGAAACTTGGTGTCATCTTCCAACAGTCCTGAGAAGAGGACAGCCAGCAGGAGGATCAGAGGGAGAAGCCAGAGGTACATCAATTAATCTCTCCTGTCTGAAATGTGTTTCCTTAAATTAGTTTCTAGTTGGGTTTAAACAGTTTGCTTGCCGTGATATCCTTGTGGAGGTGCTAGTACTGATGATGCTTCTGTTGATGGGGAGAGGGTATTTCTGGATGAAAGTATCCCGTTTCCAGCATTGCATATGTGCTACTTTTGTTGCTGATAATCTTGTGAGGAAGGCTGAAAGGGCTAAACAGATGCCAGTCCCACACCTTAAAACAGAGTTGAGTGTCAGTGTGCTGCCTCCGACTTGCCCTGACCTTGTCCTCAATCTGTGTTCCAAGGATTACAGTGTGACTTTTACAGTATGGCTGCTAAATGTTCCAGCTTTCCTGTGAGTGACAGATTCTCTTGTTGCTTAAATCTGGAGGCTGTCAGCGTGTTGCAGAAGGCTTTTCTGTTCTGCCTGCTTTCCTGTAGGTCCCTGTTACAGAGTAAAACACCTCTGAGCTTGATGCTCGCTCTGCTTACAGGTGCCTGAGGCAGCTGTGCTGGGGAGCAGCGTGCACATTGTAGGTGGAGATGTGGCGAGTGCTCCCGAAACCTTTGTTCACAGGGGCAAAGCATGCAGCAGCAAAGCAAATTTGATGGTGATGGACTAAATCCCTGCCAGCTCCTTTCTGACCTCTGTGCCATAATTTTGAAATGGAGACCAAGTGTATGAAAACGCAAACTCACAAACATGCTAACGCCCTTAGCATGAGCAGCAGGAGAGGTCCAGCAGAAAGCAGTGTCCTGACTCTGAGTGCTGCTGCAAGTGCTTAGACTGCAAAACTGTTTTGGGTTCTTGCCTCTGTGATGGGATGGGACAGGATGCTTGGAGTGTGCTTGGCCAGGGAGCCTCCAACTTCATTTTTATTTAAGAATTTTCCAGAGTGAGCAGGACTCGCTTGGTGTGCTGGTTTTGTTTTACCTATTAAACTGTCTTTATCTCAACCCATGCATTTTCTCACTTGTGCCCTTCTAATTCTCTGTCCCATCCCACTGTGTCGGAGCGAGCGAGCGGCTGTGTGGGGCTGAGCTCCCAGCTGGGGTTCAGCTACAGCACATGGAAATCAGGAAGTCCAGAGTGAAGCATCCATGTGCTGATGGCCCCAAGGAGGACCGTACTCTGTGTGGACTAGAGAAGCAACTCAGGTGCCTTTAGAAGAAGTTACATTGGTTTTCCTCTAGGAAATCTTTCGAGTTTGAGGACATCCAGGGCTTCCGCAACCGGATGGCAGCAACCAACTCCCACAGACTTCGAGAAGAGACCAGTGGCACTGCAGGATCCAGGCTCGTCTACACACAGTCAGAAGACAACATCTACGAGGACATTATCTGTATGTGCCTGTGCTTCTGGGGGATGTGCTTGCTTTATTTAAGGGTAGAAGATTTGCTGGGGAGGGAGGAGTGAAGATGAGAATGCACTGAGGCCCTTTCCAGCTCTGTAACTTTCAAGGTCACTGCCCCCGGGGTTCTTTGTTGGTATTAGTAACTCTCTGTATGTGAACAACCTGGTTTTAGATGTTGTGGAAAGTCACTAGACTTGGCCTGTGCTAGACAGATTTCTTCATTAGCTTTTCAGATGCTTGCTTGAGTGCTGCACGCAGATCAGGTTTCTCTCAGACCCTCTTAAAGCCTGACAGAGAACTGCACACTCTCCTTTGCAAGAATGCAGGACTTTATCTCCTTTCATAAATGCCCCCATCCAATGCTTTTTCCAGGTCCTGCAAAAGAGAACCACTATGAAGATGTCAGAGCACTGCCCTTACCCCTCTGGAAGGTCCCATCTGTCTGGAAGCTGCCACCTCCCCGGGGCACCAGTAGTGCTCCCAAGGTAGGGTGAAGGGATTAAACTCTCATGTGTTTAAGGAGGGTCAGCCTCACAAGGGCTGCATTTTGTGCTTTCCCCCAGCCCCACATTTGCCACTGTTATTGGTTTTCCTTGTTTTCTATTGTTTGTCATTAATGTAAATGATCATGAACAGCCATGGCAGTGGAATCTGATTAAGCTGTGAAGGAGCAAATGAATAGGAACAAGAGTGTTGATGAGGTGTTTGAATGTGTGGAGTGGGATGGAGAGCTTGGTAGAGCAGGAGGCTATAGGAAGTTTATTATTTGTCATCTACAGCTTTGACTCTGAGCTTGGACCAAAGTTTGATCCCATGCTTAACCATCTCTTCTGATTATGATTTTTAGCCTCCTCCAAAACCTCCCTTCCTCACTCGCAAGACTCTTGAGCTAAAACACCCTCAGGCAAGTTTCCAGAGAAAAATGGTGAAGGACACAACCCTGCCCGTCACACTGACTGAATGGAAGCTGTTCCAGGCAGTAGAAGCTGCTAGCAGGAAAAGGAACTTGCCTTGGGTGAGATTTTGTCATGAAACATTGCTTCTTGCATGGCATTTTAAATTCTTGCTGCTTTGTCTAGCACCTTCTAAGTGCTTTCTCAGTGGTCATATTGCTGTGAATGCTGGTTAGCACTGCTGTATGCGCAGACAAGTGACACTGCTCTGACAGTGTCCCCTCCAAGTAGCAGGACATGTGTTTGGAGGGGTTAAAAACCCAGAGTGTCAGTTCTAGCTGGGGTGACGGAGGTTTTGTTGGCCAAATGGAGTATGAGGTGTTGACCTGGAGATCAGTGCTGTGTGTGAAGACTAGCTCTTCCTCAGCTTTGTCGTTTGAGCCTTGTTCCCAATGCTTTGGTGAAGTGTGATGATGCTGGTGTTATGCTGAGCTCAGCGCAGGAATGCGAGGAAGGTCTCTGTGAGCTCTGTACAGCTGTGTGTACAAATGCTCCTGATCACTCCTCAGACAGATGCTCATGTTCTCCCTGCAGGCACTGAACTCCTAGGTGGTCGACGGTGTGGGGAGCTGGCTGAGCCCTTGGCTACTTGGCAGGTTGGCTTAAGTTCTCCACTTGCCATCAGGATCCTGCCTTTGCAGATGTTGCACGGTCTGAAGGCAAAGAGCAGCCTCTAGCAATGAGTGTGTCTCACAAAGCCTTCATACAGCTCTCCCCTTTGCTGCCTCTGGCCTCTCCCTCCTGCCTGTGTGGGAGAAATGCTTTTAATCCATCTCCACCAGAGAGGACTCCATTGTAATTCTCATTTGATGTGTTTGGAATATTTCCAGATACAAGTATTGGTTGCCAGCTCGTGTCCCTCAGTGATAAGGGGCAGCACGTGCTCTAGGACAGCTGCAGCTACCTCTGTGGTGGCACTTGGTCTGTAAGACTCAAATTGCAGTTGTGTTAGTGGCAACATCTTACTTTTGTCATGGTAAAACCATTTAACTTCTGCAAATCTTTATTTCTTCTGAAGATCAGGTGTATTTGTTCAAATTGAAAAAGACCATGAGGCAGACTTGGACAGCTGCAAAATACTTCTCAAACATTAAGTACTTTAGAGTAATGGGCAACTTCTGTATGTTTTTTTAAACAAACTGTAGGCCTGGAAAATCAGGAAGGAGATGGCAAGATTACAAAAATGCAGTGATGCAGAGTATTTTTCATTTGGAGGGGGAAAATAAAACATTCTCCAAAAGCAAACGTATTCCAAAAATCTGGTAACAATTTCCATGCAGGCAGCACACTTTACTCTTTCTGCTCACAGGGAGTTGAGCCAAGATTGCTCGAGAGACTGAGAAAAGGATTGAAGACTAAAAAGAAAAAGCTTACTTATTGCTTAAGAAACACATAATTGCTTAAGAAACACACCCAGTATCTTTCATTGGTGACTCAACTGCACAAAAATCAGAAGAGAAATGGAAACCCTCTAAATGAGGCTGGATGGTAGAAGGAAAAGGCAGCAGATTCTGTGGGAGAAGTGCTGCTTTCTGCTGAGGGCTGTTTTCTTCCTTGCAGCCTCATCATGCTCGGAGGACTGGTAAACACAGAAAATGGGGAGAAATAGTTGTGAAAGGGAAAAGAGCCTAAGCCTAGTTTTCTGAGCTGGGGATTAATGCTTGAGATGAAAAACAGGTTCTCTTGCTGAAATTCTTCCTTTTTATCCAGTATTTGTGGTGACAAATGGATGTGCCCCACCCTCCTACACCGAGTGGGAGCGTTTAATGAATTATTGAGACAAGAATGAACTTGACCTGCTCACTGCATTTAAATCCTTCTTCACAGTGAAGTGATAGCTACCTTTGACATGCAGAATCCAGGAGTTGCCTGCAGCATGGCATATGGGGGGACTCCAGAGAGGCCTGTGACAGGAGTAACAGGAAGCATAAGGACTTTGTTTTGTCTAAATGCTGACCCTTCCTTCATGTCTGTAGCTTATTCTGCACTGGGCTATGTTTTTTACCAAAGTTTTTCTTCCAGTGAGCTAGGTCTGTAGTGTCTCTGCAACACAGACCCATTATTCTGTACCACTGTCTTCAGCTGTGCAAATGAAAGTACACAGTCCTTTCATCTTAGCAAGCTACCCTGGCACAAGGACTGTGTGTAGAGCAGCCTTGTCCTGTGCCCGGCATGGTGCTTTGCAGAACTTACTCTAGCTGTCTGACATCCAACTACAGCAGCAAACTTTAAAAAATAAAAAAAAAAGCAAACCAAATAAACAGCAAGCCCCATGCTGCATTGAGAGAGCTCTGCTTTTTCTGGACTTGGAAAGAATGGGATGCTTGAGAGCATGTGGAGTTCAGAGTCCTTTGTGGTGGAGGGTTTCTAAAATATTCTTGCAAGTACCTTTGCAGTTGGCCTCTCTAACAGAAAATGGAGATCTGATGCCAGTCAGTTTGCTGCTTCTGCTGTTTGGTAAGCAAAGTGTGATAACTTCCAGAGTGCTTGTACAGTTTGGTGTCAGCTTTGAGTGGTGCTAACAGCCATCTCTCTCTTGTGGCAGCAGTTCTCTGCTCATTCATTATCCACTCTAGCAAGCAGTCTGTGAGCCAGGGTCCCTGTCAGGAGATGGGCAGCCCTCCCTGTGTGGTGTTGTGCTAGATGATGGTAGCTCTTGGGCTGCACTCCTGTTGGCACCAGGACCCCCACGTTAACCTCTGCTTCTGCTTTGGATTTCAGCTGGTACTGAAGGTACAGGAGATCTTTGATTCTAAGCGTGGAAAGAAGAGGGTGAAGTTGCTCAGTGCTGCTGGGAGAGAAGCACCTCCAGTGAAAGGTACAGAGGACTCCAGCAGCGGGTCTGAGTGTCACAGTTCCTGTTTGTCCTGGGTGCTGCTTGCAAGCTCAGCACCACCACCTCCTGCAGCTCGCACTGGGCTGCCTCATCTGTGCTAAACCTGGTGTCTTGCAGCTGGAATTGTTGAGCTTTCAGCGTCACCAGGATTGGGAACCCTTGCCTAACACAAGGTTAACACTGTCACAAATGGAAGATTCTGCCCTGATCTGAGCCTGAAGAGCTGGGCTGCTGGTTAAAAGTGCTTTTTCAAAAAAAGCAGAACAAACCCTAAAATTGCCCATTTGGCCCAAGAACTACCTCTGACTACTCCACTCATCCCTTCTGTGCCACAAGTGATATAGTTGTGTTCTTCTGATTTTGTAGCCATGGCATGGTCTTTATTTATAGTATATTCTGTTCAGCATCTCTGTTAACTTTTATAGCAGCATCAAGTCCATCTGACCCACAGGTGGTTACTGGAAACAGTGTCTCAATAGCAATTCTGCTTTTTCAAATCTACTTTTGTAGCACACGTGCCAGCACTGGCTGTTCTTTGCTGATGCTTTGAGTAGGATTGGCGGGCAGCCCTGAGTGATGTTGGTCTGATGCGTCTGTAGTTCTGTCTTTTTCCTGACTTTGGGTGTTGCCCATCTTCCTTCTGTGCACAGCTAATAAGTGGAAACTATGTGTGTTTCAGGTGAAACCAGTGGGAATGAAAGTGATACGGAAAATCAGCCAAAAAGTGAGTGAATCACAGGGGCCGGTCCTGTCCCCATAGTGCTACAGGCTTGGCTAAGGCTCAGATGGGATAAGCACACTGACTACTTGCGGCTTCTGCTGAGACAGAGAAAGCAAACATCTAAGAGGCAGTGTGGGCAAGGCTGGGAGGTGTTGCTGTGACAAATCAACCTCTATTTCTGCTGCCTCTCCTGAGCCCTTGAGGTGTAATGCCATCGATCTGTCTGTCACCAGAAGTTGATTCATTTTTGAGTCGGTAGAGTCACGCTTAACTAAAACATGTCTTATAGGTGACTGTCCCTGGATCACCTTTGGTGATAACCCTTGGGGTTATTTTCCCTCTGCTTCCTTCCTAATGTAATTAAATCCCCTTTCTTCTCAGGGGGCAATCACTTGGTTATTTTGCCACAGAGCATGGCAGTGACATCAGGGACATGCACCCATCTCTTCCCCCTCCCTTCTGAAGGTGGTGTCGAGTCCTCTTCTGTGACCGGCAGGTGTGTGTGGTGGGGACATGGAGCCTGGATCTGGATTTGTTCCTTTCTTCAGGTCGACACGGGTGCCTGCTGCAGGTGCAGTCAGCCTCCAAGAGGAATCCACACTACCAGACTTTGGAGCGGGACCTGATAGAGCTCCAGGAGCAGCGGCTGTTCGAGCTGTTCGTGGTGGTGTCGCTGCACAAGAAGGCGCCTGAGACGACGTACACACCACAGATTGTACAGCAGTTTCCCGGCAAGGTAGGAGCTTGCATGGAAACCTGCCTGCGAAACACATTCAGCAGCTGTTTTATCTCCTGTCGCAGGGTGTATCCCATCCTAAACCCTGGCCTAGTAAAGCTGGCCTCATGCTTAGGATACAGGCTTGGAATATGAAGCACCAGGCTCTGTTACAGACCTAATGTATAGCATTGGGCAGTTGTTGAATCTTTCTTGATAACGGGTTTACTATCTTGTTGGAGCTAGGACAGCTCCCACTGTAACTCTCCTTGCCTGGAAATACCATATGGGCACGCTGCTGTGATAGAGTGCCGAGGCAGCCTGCGGGAGAGGAGCGGAGTGCAGGGCTCTGTTCCCCATGCTGGTATGACCTCATCCTGGTACCCTGTGATTTATGAAACAAGGAGTGAAGAAATTTGACTGATGGTGCACAGGAACTAGACTCTCTGGGCTTCTGTGCTTATTTATGCTGTTCTGGGAAGAAAGGGAAAAAAAAAAAGGCAAAGCCATGTGTACTAGCCCCTAAAAGCAGAGGAGAACTGTGAAAGTTAAAGTACTGTAGCTAGAACAAGCTATTTGAAATAAGCTTTCTTTGTGTCTGTTCAGTCCAAATGGGTGACAGGATCAGTGTGCGACTGAGTTACGACTACACAGTAGTTACTGTGAAGCTAAGACATTGGAGCCTTAGTGCTTCTGTGGTTCCAGATTGAAATGAATGTTCATTTGTCATTGTCTAGGCTTGTACCTGCTGCCTCCCAAAACCCACAAAGTTTTGGATCCAGGAAATGGATAAGAGACTATGGGCAGAAAGAGTGCATAGTCTTAATTTAGTGGGTAAAACTGAACATATATAGGTAATACCTGCCAAAAGAGCAGACTTTAGGGTGTTGGGAACAGGGAAGGAATGTGACCAGATTAACTTTTCCTTGGTGCAGCCCCTCAATCTGTTCATTGCCTTTGGGAAGGACAGCACGTTTTTCTTTTCCTGCTGCCCCAGCTGACAGTAAGACCCTGCCATGCCATGTGGCTCTCTACTGGCTTTTATAAATGCACTAACAAACCAAAGTATTCTCTCTGCCCAAACTCTTTCAGTGAGTGACTTTATACAGGACAGTCTGTCATACTGGGATTTTGCAGGAAACACTGCCCAGTAATTGTGGAGGTGTTCTGATTACAAATTTATCTCCCTTCTAAAAATAGCCTTGCTTCCAAGTAATCTGCTTGTCACCCTCTTCTTTGGGCTGCATGCCCAAGGACATCAAAGCTTTGGTACAACTGTTACTGTGTGAAAATGCTGTACTGTTTTCCTAACTGTGCCTTCGTGCTGTCACAGCTTGGGACCCCGGAATAACCTGTATGCCCCGACTGAGAGTACAGCGTCTAAAATCACCTTTATGCAATTTCTCTTCTCAGGGGCATTTCCTACTTAAATGTGATCTTTCTTACTTGAAAAACCTTTCTTTTTTCCCTTCTGGGCAATTTTGGTGGTGGAAAGTTGTCCTGTAGCCTTTGAGGAATTTGTGGTAACTGGAACATGTGAGTCAGATAAACGGTTTTCACACTTGAATGATGAGTGCTCATAATCCACACATCACGAGCTGAACGCATTCCTCTTCCTCTTAGTGTCTTCAAATCTCCTAGGAACAGAACCAAGGCAAGCTGACACAACTGTCATCTGGGGGGTCAGTTCTGGCTTCGTTATGCAATAAACTTGGGCATGCTTGTAGATCCTTCCTTTGCGTCTTAGCAAGACCACCTGGGTCATTTTGCAGAGGTCATACCAGCAGGGAAGATACAAGAGGGAACTGTGAATCTCACACAGTCAGAATGTGTTCTCCTGTACTTGTGCATTAGAGATCTGACGTTTGCTTTGGAAGTGACAGGAAGGTGGCGTCTCCCAGTGTTTTAACTGCTGCAATCATGCACCACACAGTTAAGTGACGTTAAACACATATGTTACCCTTCCAGCCTGAACATCCCTTCAGACAGTCAAAGGATACTGAGGAGAGGCTAAAGGTCATTCCCAAATTCTGCTTTCCAGATCCCAAAGACTGGTTTCCTGCATCAGACCTTAAAAGGTAAAAGACTTGTTTTTGAACACTCATGCCTGAAATGGGCAGTGCTGGAAGCTTAGCTATCTGCCAGTTTCCTGCCAGAGCAAGGAAAACCAGGAAGGGCTGGATCCCTAGCCCTTGTGACAGGGGAAGATGAGATTCGGAGGTGGGCTCAGAAGTGGTGCTTCTGCCCAAGCACTGTCCTTTCTGTAAGAAGGAAGTTGGCAAAGTCTGTTCAGGGTCAGTTCCTGGGGCTGGTGGGTGCTTCTGTTCTTGGCAGAATGGAGGAGGTGCTGGGAGGGAAGAGAGCTGTAGTATCTTTATGAGAGTCTGTGCAGTGCAGGTTTTTACACTGAATAGAGCCTAAGTAGCTTGCTGACCACAGCAGAGGGTCTTCAATGTGACCAGAAAGAGAATGGCTTGTAGTTTGTGCACTTTGTTTGCCAGTCTCTCTTCTGAACTGCATGGTGAATTTAACCCTGACTGTCCTTTGGTCCCCCCAGTGAAACATTTTCTTTTGTGTTGACGGGTGAGGATGGCAGCCGCTGGTTTGGGTACTGCAAGAAGCTCCTGGTAAGCATCTGTGTATTGGGTGGGGTGAAAAAAATGCATTGTTAAAGAATGAATTGTTAAATGGACAGTCAAGTGCAGGACATGAAATGAACAGTAATTTCCCAGGTGGGTTACCCAGTGCCTGTGCTGCTGCAGAGGCTGACAGCCTGTGGAATGCGTAATGGAAGGAGTGTGAAGATGCCCAGCTGTTAATGCAGTGAGGTGGGCTGGTGGGCAGGACAGCCAGCTCCTGGAACCAGGCATTCCTTGGGAATCTTTTAATCGGAATTGTAGTGGGAACCGTAGCAGAAGTGATTCTGTGGATCAGCTGCGGTGTAGGTGCCAGGTTCTTTACTGCATCCCTGTTCTCAGTGTAACTGTTCCTGTTGCCTTCCAGCCAGAAGGGAAAGGGAAGCGCCTTCCTGAGGTATACTGTATCGTAAGCCGCCTAGGCTGCTTCAACCTCTTCTCCAAGGTAAAGTGGGGAAAGCCTGTTACTTCTTAGCAGAATCGCATCTCTGACATCCTGCAAACTCCAGACAGTAACTGGATGCTTCTGTCCAGTCTAGAATTGCTTAGTGATTCTAACGTATCCTGGGAGAGTGGTGCTTCCTTGCCACCTTTGCGTTGACAGGGCAACTACTATGGCACTATTGCTGAGACTTGTCAGCCCGTATGCAGATGACTATTCCTTCAGCAAAATTTTGACAGGATGCGGTACTGCTGATGGTGCCCCTTCATCTTCCCCTTCCATGACTAGGAAATGGAAAATCAGTTTAAGGTGCTGGGGGGAAGATCTCAGCTTGCTTTCTCCTAGCACCAGGAGAAGAATAGGTGAAGAATGGGGAGAGCTATTGCAGGCAGAGGGCAGCTGTTGCAGAGGAGCACAGGGGCAAGCTTAAGATGAACGCCCATTTATAGTGGTTGGAGCATAATGTTCCTAGAACAGTGCTTCAGAGATTTTTTGGGGTGGAGGATGGGGTGTGGCTCTTACTCCTCTGACTAGTTGTGAGAATCTAATTACCACAGATGTTTCCTTGCTGTGTAGCAGGAGATGGGATTTGAGAATGGAGAGTTGTACCCGTAGGTATCTATTCCCATTTGACTGTTCAGACATTTGAGAGGAGTTTTCACAGGGATCCCAAGCAAGGGGGGAGAGAGGGCTGTGAGTCTGCTGGAGCCTTTGCAGGAAGCTATGTCAGGGGATACTCTGAACAGAGGTCTGCATCTCCTCTGGCTCATCAGCAGGCGCTGAACCAGTCTGCGATGTATTTTCCTGCAGATCTTGGATGAAGTGGAGAAGAGGCGAGAGCTCTCCCCAGCCCTCGTGCACCCGTTCATGCGCAGCGTGATGGAGGCACCTTTCCCTGCTCCTGGGCGCACAATCGCTGTGAGAAGTTTCCTGCCAGGAGCAGGAAATGAGGTAATGGGAATCCGGGCTGGCTCTCTTGTGTGGATGGCATCTCCGGGGCATAGTGGCACTTTGCAAACTGCAGTGTAGAGTGATGCTGCCTGTGAGTAGTCTGAAGATGATGTCCTGAAGGCCGCAGGGAGGCTGTTGCATCCACCGCAGTGTGATTCCCTGCTTTTTGAGGAAGAGCTGCTGGGGAGTCCTCAGCGATGCCCTGCGCTGACCACCTGCGAGGAGCCACCGGTTCTGTGCTCCAGCCAGGCTGCCCCTCGTCTGGCCTGACCCTGTGCTGGGGCTGTCTCCTCCAGCGCTCTGTATCTCTGCTTGTCTCTCAGGTGATGGAACTGTGTCGGCCGTTGGATTCTCGACTCGAGCATGTCGACTTTGAATGCCTGTTGAAGTGTCTCAGTGTCTCCCACACAATTCAGGTCTTTGCCTCTCTCCTGCTGGAAAGGAGGGTGATCTTTGTCGCTGACAATTTAAGGTAAAAACCTGTTTCATGTGCAATCTTGTCTAACTTTTCGTAAGTAGTTAGATTTAAAAGCTTTTTGCAGACTTTCCACCCGACACATGCAGGCTTAGAATGTGGAGTATGCTGTTTGCCCCAGAAGAGATAAGGGAATATTTTCTTTATAGTTCGGGTTGATGCCTTTCCTAGCTCCCCATAACTGACTTCAGAAGTGGATGCATGGAGCTTCTGCTGATGCATAAGCAATATATGTGAATCGCATTTCCCCACAGCATTTCTAACCTGTACTGAGTACTGAAGGAGACACTGACAATCCACTCTGTGCTTCTCTTACCTTTCTAGCACTCTGTCTAAATGTGGCCATGCTGCAGTTGCAACCCTCTATCCCTTCACTTGGCAGCACACCTACATACCAGTCCTACCAGCTTCTATGATTGACATTGTGTGCTCTCCGACCCCATTCTTAATTGGCATTCTCTCCTGCTCGTTACCGCAGCTCCAGGACCTGCCCATAGAAGAGGTGAGAATTGGGTGAAGCACAGTGTCAGTGGTATGAGGCTGACCTCTCTGGAATAGTCTTTGTGGATTCTGTCTTAATATAAGCTTTTAAACTTTCCTGAGCCGGCTGCATGTCAGGGTGTTCTGTTGTTACTAAAGATAAGTAATTCCCTGTTGTTACAGACAGGCTGCAGTTAGGCAAAACTTGTGTTTTGCATTTGACAGCCCCTGCCACCAAGGGCATTAAAAAAACCCCAAACCAACAAAAAACCCCAAAACAACACAAAATGACAACCCACAAAAAACCCGTGGGTTTTTTTCTGTACAGCAACATAGCTGGTTATAAAGTCAGTGTGTTTTGTACATCTTTCCCCAGGTTCTGATTGTTGATCTTTGTGCTGACAAGTTCTTGAAAGAGGTGAGTGAAATAACAGTACCAGTCACTCATGGTAATATGCAAAGAAAAGGCATCTACGAAAGCAAGACTGCAGCAGATGAAGAAGTATCTCGCATGCCTTTTTGGTCCATAGAGAAGGGGACAGGCATACAAATCCTTGCTGCAAGACTGAGGTTGCAGTTGGTTCCTTGTGTGAAGTGGACAAGGATCCCTTGCTGCTTGCCGCTGTCTCTCTGTGTACTTGTTCTCTGCAGGGCTTTCTCTGCCCTCATCTCATGTTTGTTGGGGTTTGTGTTTGGTTTTTTTCTGTAGTGATGTGATAGTCCAGGGGAAGAACCATCACAATTCACTTGTGGTTCTCTGCTGAACTTTTATCTATTGTGCTTCTGCATCACTAGGTAGGTGTGTATGTATGCTGTAAGCATACTGGAGGGTTACAAGCTCAGGATATCTGCATCTCCTTTTCCTTGCCTTACTGTTCTATTTTGCATTGCAGCCTGCAAGAGGAGAGAGAGGTATTAAAGGATCAGGGATTTTAACTGTAATGTTGAGACTTGTCATGCTTTCTCAACAGACTTTTGTTGCTGTTGTGTATTTTATCACTGGTATAATAAGCCTGAGTCTGTGCAGTGGATATAGCACACGTTGTCCTGTGTTGGCCATTTGTGTGTGTGTGACTCCACTAATTTGTGGTTGGAGGGTGCTGAGCAAGAGCTGTTTGTTTCTGTGGCTACAAGAGAAAATTATTGTCTGCATGAAGATAACACCATATCACAGAGAAACTTCTCTCAAACTGTTTCAGGCATGTTATGAGTGTTTCTCATCTGTTCACAATGAGAAGGCTCTCCTGATGATAGATGTAACACGAGAATGTTTTAATGGCTGCTCTTTAGGTATCAGATGAAGATGAGATCCTGCCTCATAAACTCCAGGCTGCACTTGTACAAATCTTGGAAGAACGAAGTGAAATCTTGTCATATGAGCAGAGTGATGCCCAAGGTACTTCTACAGAAAAGTGTTTTCATGCTAGTGAATCTCTACAGCGTCCATGTAGTTGATATAAAAAGGAGCTAATGGAAATAAACACTGGGAAGCAACATTTTAGAAAGCTGTTTTCCTGTGAGCTTACTGAGAGCATCTTTCTTGTGAATGTGTTAGAAGTTTGGTGTCCTCCCAATGTTCCTCTTTTCACAGTCTGCATGTGTAGAGTGCTAGTTCTCCTTGGGCCATGTGCATCGGTTCCCATCCTTTGAGTTTTCTTTGATTTTTCTTAAATGGCAGGGAGAATGTTTTTCTTAAATAGAGAACATAGCAAGTTTCTGTACTTTATGGGCTAATCTGGCAAATGATTTTCAAAGTTGAACCACTTTATACATAAGTGTGGGGATTTTAAAAAGTGTTGGGTAGCTTGAGAGAATGGCACCAGTAGATCATGGAATTCCATGCACATCAGGAGTAACAAAGTTAGTTTTCCAGTGGGTCTGTGTTCAGTAGTTTTCCTAATTCTTTAAGGGAGTTAAACTTAGGAGCTTACAGCTTATTAGATACTAATGTTTGACGGGGGGAAGGCAATTCTAAATGCTTTAGCTGCTCTAAAAACTTCAAAATGGAACCGGTCTCAGTTGCAGCAGAAAGACGACAAGGGAGAGAAATGTCAATTTTTTAGCCATGGCGGCTTTGGTATAAAACACTCATCTGAAATTCCATACTGCGAGACAGCCAGCCTAAAAAGTAACTGCTGCTCCTCTTCTGGAAGAGGCGTGACCAAAGCAGTGAATCCAGAGGGAAATTTCTCCTCTGCTGTCCTGTTCCCAGGTGTCCCAGGCGACATGCCTCTTAACTCCCTGGTCTCCGAAGCTTTTGTGCGGTTCTTTGTGGAGATTGTTGGACACTACTCCCTGCACATGAATGTCACTGAGAAGGGGGAGCGGGTGTTTCAGCGGGAGCTGTTCCGTAAATCGCACGGCTCACGCAGCGTGCGCCACTTCTTGCACTTCTTCATGGAAACGCAGATGTTTGCAGGGTTCATACAAGATCGGGAGCTAAGAAAGAACATGGTCAAAGGTGAAGTTTCATCTTACTTTCTTCTTTTACAAACTCACTGTCAAAGTGTAATGTCGTGTGACTTTGGCTCTTCAGAAGCCTTTTGTCCTGGCAAGTTCTCCTGTGCATTCGGGCATATATGGGGTTGGACTCGATGGTGTCTGTAGGTCCCTTCCAACCCCTGCAATTCTGTGAATATGTTAGAGCTGCGTGCCCTTCTAGTTACTGAATGGAATACATCTGATGGGTGGATCTCTCCTCCTGGGGCTTGGGCCAGCGCATGCGCTGTTCCCTCCGTAAGGTGTCAGTGACCTGCGGTGCTGTGTGCTGAGGGGCAGAACGGCTCCTCTCGCTCAGCACTGACTTTGTTCTCTGTTCTCTTCAGGCCTTTTTGAGGCTCGTGCCTTGGAGTACTTGGAGAGTATTCCGGAGACGGAACCGACCGGGATGAACAGAATCCTTCGCAGCCTCGGTAAGGGCACATCCTTGCCCTGCGTTGGTTTGGGGGGTTGAACTGAACTCAGACGCCGAACGAGCAGAGGGGCGCAGCTGCCGGAGGGGGAACGGCCGCCTCACCGGCGTGCCTCAGCCCGATGCCGCCCGGAGCGTCGCCAGCTCCTAACGCCGCTTTCTCTCCGCAGGGAGCAGGATGAAGTTCCTTCAGAAGAAATGAGCGCCGGGGCCGGACTCCGCTTCGCCGGCGGGAGCGCGGGGCTGCCCGCGTGTGCCGCTGCGGCCGCTAATAATGACGTCATGGATCACACGCTCCCGTCTCCCTTCTCTCTGGGGGTGGGGCCAGTACCGCGTCGCGTCTCCTGCGCGGGGCCGGCGGGCGGGCGCGCAGGCGCGGAGCGCGGGTCGGCGGCGTCATGGCGGGCCCGGGGCTGGTGGCCGGCGAT
>VZTU01032743.1:237058-249145 GCA_013400835.1 Zapornia atra | reverse complement strand
GCCCGCTGCCCCCGCTGACGCCGGCGGCGCCGGCGCCCTTCTCGCTGCTGGACACCTGCGCCGTGTGCGTGCAGAGCCTGCAGAGCCGGCGCGAGGCCGAGCCCAAGCTGCTGCCCTGCCTGCACTCCTTCTGCCGGCGCTGCCTGCCCGAGCCCGAGCGGCAGCTCACCGTGCCCGTGCCCAGCGGCGCCAACGGCGACGTCCAGCAAGGTGAGCGGCGGCGGGGGTGCCGGCGGCCTGCAGCCCGCGGCTTCTGTCCCGGACGGCTTCTGCCGCGGAGGGCTTCTCCGCGTTGCTCGGTCCTCGCGTGCGGCGCCCGCGTCTCCGGGCTTCCCCCGCCCCGGCTGGCGGCTGCGCCCGGCGAGACGGCGTACGTGACCGCCGGAGTTCGTCGCCCTGATCCTCCGGGGTCTGCCGCGCGGCGCCCGTCGGCGGCCTCGTGTTCTGGAGCGGCGTCTGGGATGCGGGAGCCGGTCTGCCCGCCCGGGGAGTCGTGGCGTGAGTTGTGTTGTGCGCTTCGCTCTGGCTCCCGGGGCGCTGCAGTGGAGGTGTGACTGCGAGGCGCCGTCCGACTCCTCGGTCCCACCGCGCTCAAAATAGATTCCCTGCGTGGAGTCTCACTGGTGTCGCAGTGTTACACACGCGGTTGGAAGTGGTGCGTGATGCACACCTGTGCTCGGATCCGTCTTTCCTGTGGACGGGGTGAAAACCTTGCAGTGCTCCTTGTCGCTTGACTCGCGGTGCCCGTGCGCTCTGCGCTCATGCAACTTCAGTGCCGAGGAACAAGGGGAGGCTGCTCCTTCCAGGGGCATTACTGACATCACGGCCTAAACTTTATTTTTTATTTCATATGTTCAGGGATGGAATCGAAAAGCTTTTGGAGCTTTTAATGGAGTGACTCACATGCTGTGGTATACAGACCGAACTAGGGCCCTGGTAAGTGGTTTTGCAAGTCTTAATTGGGCCCTGTGGTCTAAGAGACCTTGTTTGGTGACACCTTTCTGCGTGTGGCAAGGACTCAAGCCTTTCCTGTGTTGCACGGTAAAGGAGTTGACCTGGCTTGTAGTGGTTCTTTCATCCATGCTGCTCAGAAGCAGTTGCTCTAGGATGGGGTCTTAGGAAGTCTATCAGTTCTTAAAAGACAGTGTGTTAAATATAGCTCATAAATGCACAAACTAAGGCCCTCAGCCTTGCAATCCTTCTTCTTAAAGCCCAGATTCCATGTTTTGTGCTATAGGCATTAGTGAAAGATGTAGAACACTTATTTTACTGCAGTTCTCAGGACTATCTGAATCCTGCCCTGTTAGGATACGACACAAAGTGTTGTGGCTTCTGAAGCATACATAAACTGGAATGTCAACTCTTGTTGTAGACGTTTTAAGAATGTTTGATGGTGTGCTTTGGTCACATAGGAGTTCATCTTTGGATTCCCGCATCAAAAATTTCTAGGAGATGTAAGCAACATGTGCGTGTAGGGTCTGGAGAGTGTACTGGTAATGGGGTGTGTGATTCATCTGTAACAGTACTGAAGTCTGCAGGAACACATGGATTAGTCTAGCAGGTCAGTTAAGAAGATGTTAGTCAACCAGGAGACACAGGTTTGTGGACAGTGCTCTCTACACATTGTAAAGGGAGTTGGTTCAATGGCATGTGAAATGCTTACCAGTAAGTCAGGCGCACAGTGGACGTTCCCACCGTACAGAGAAGTATCATGTTGCTTAGTCATGCAGGTTCCTTCCCTGTTGGCATGGGTTATGATGGTCTCAAAAGTGTTACTTCCACTTCTGTGGCTTCTCTGGTCTCCTGAACAACGAGCAGGTGTTTTTTCATGAAGGAATAATTGAGGAGTGGTACCATGTAACTGTATGTGAAGCAGGTTACACATAACTGCAGGCTCTTGCTGCTGGATTCCATGCTGTGCTATTTTATACACATTTAAATTTGCCTGCTATTTTTCAGCATCTCTGCACCTAGATAAGAGAATTAGAAGTGCTATGAAAAAGAACTGGGTTTTTCTTCTGAGACTTTAGTGGTTGCTTTCAAAATTAGTTTCAGATTTTACTCTGTAAGAGTGGTTAGTACTTAATAAGTATGTGTATTTATTGGGTAGTAATGGTGAAACCTACTTACCAGGAGTTGATAGCAAGGTTGGTACCTTGAGGATGGTGTCTGAGTGACAGTACCCATTCCTGAGGAAAGCACGTTGCTGCTCTCAGAAAGCACGGAAGATGCTTGTAGGTGGTGGTTTGTGGTCTGTATCAGCATCACTGCTTCTGCCCTGTTGCCACTCACTGGAGAGACCCTGCGAAAGAGGACAGAAGAATGGTCAATTCCTAAGAGTTTGAGAAACATAGACTAGAGTTTAAAGCAATTACTTGAAGTTGTGTTTTCTTGTATTATAAAGAACAGACTGGTAGGTTTGTATCTGTCACACTGGTGAAAGATAATTTTTTTGTTCTTGTTTACATTTATGTTCGGGGAAAAAAAAGAAGTTTTTTGTTTTATGCATTTAAAACGCATGTATTTTTGTCATTTAACATAAAAAGTCGCATCTCATTTTTGCTGTAGTGATTTAATAGATCATTGAAATATGCATTTTATTTGGTGGGTAGATGATTTCTTAATGCCTGGTGTTTCAGCTGTCCAGAAAATACTGCAATAAAAGAAAATGCCTTCTTTTATTGCAGTATGCTGGAAAAGGTTTATCTCTGAGTGCAAGATTTCTAGTGGTTACAAATACTGCTAAACAACTTTTTATGCACCTGCCTGTGCTCCTGGGAAGATAGGTTGTTTTGAGATTTCACTGCCTCAACAAGATATTTACGATCTCTCTTAAGAAGATAATCTCAGTAGGGAGAATGTGTGGTTCTCAGCTCCCTGTGAATGTCACAGCCTTCAGTAGGTTGAAAAAACTGAAGCAGAGCAGGAAGGTGCTTTTGGAGAGCCTGAGGGAAACGTATGCGCTTGGTTGATGTGCATGTGTGTATAACTAGGGAAACAATACATTTACTACTAAGTTCTGTAACACATAGTATTTAATTTTTTTTTTATATGCTGAGTTCAACTCCTATACCTACTGTTGGTTTAGCAAGAAACCATGAATTAATCCCACCTTAAATTACTCAGTAGCTATTTTTGGTTTGTTTTGGAAGGGGGACATGGAAGTGATACAATATCTGAGAGAATGTGACATAGCCCTTCAATAGAGTTTGGTAGTAGTTAATGTATTTTCAGTCTAGAGATAAGAATTCCTGCCTGAAACAGACTGCTTACCTATGCCAGTGCATGGGGTCTCAGTTTCGATGAGTGTTAGCACACACCACCTGGGCTGTCTTGATGCTTTACCTTTCTCTTGCATTGGTGAGAGTCATGAATATAAGTGTCGGCCAGCAAAGGCTGAGTCACGAAAAATCTCAGTTCATGTTCTGGACTTAGTAAAAATCTTGTCCTGAAACTTCAATTTCAGTCTAAATTAATAGTGTATTTTAAAATAATGCTTTTGTCTGAGAATGTCCTAGGCATGTGTTATTTTTATAGGAACTGATATCTAACTGCTATAAATTGTTTTTTCCTATTAAATGTAATGTGCTGTCAGTTCAGATTACACAAGTGCTTGCAAATATTTCCTGACCTGTGAAGCTTTATCATCATCAGCAATGTAAACTTCTGAAAGGATTTTGAATTTTCTTATACTCACTTAGTACTTTTGTCTTGGGAATCAGGCTGACACATTTCAACCCAAAGTAAACACATGTGTTTAAAAGCATGTCTAAGAAGTTGCTGTTTGCTCAGCAGGAATTAGGATTGCAGGAGGCTGATGGCTTGATTGCCAGTGGATGATTTGGTCGAGTTTTAGGCTGGTGCTAGCTGATGTCTCGTAAGTATCCAGAGAAAGTCATCAGACATTTCTTTAAAATAAAGGCTCTTGAAGGAGCACAGCATCGTGTGGGATGGGGGGATGTGATGATGCATCTTGCTCAACCTCTTGCTTAAAGCAGGTGTGGTTAGAGGAGAGTCCTCAGGGCCTTGTCCAGTTGTGTGGACTGCTTACTGGGACAACAGCCTCACAGCTTCTCAGAGCCACTCTTGCAGCATTTGAATGTCCTTGTTGTAAGTGTGTGAAATACATGACGTTCAAGCCTTGCCTTGATCCAGCTCGTCGTATGTGTTAATGCTTGTCTCTGGGAAGAGCTTGGCTGTGTCCCTGCCCCACAGGTGGCTGGCAGTGGTGGGTCCCTGGTGTGGTCTGAGCAGAGCGGCCTCTCCTCACATGCTGAGTGTTCCAGCCCTGATCATCCTGGTCGTGGTTGCTGGGCTTGCCCCTGTTTGTCAGTCTGTCCTGTGCTGGGCAGTCCCAGCCTATGCCCAGTGTCCAGGCGTGGTCTCCCAGGGATCTGGACAGGGTAAGGACCACTGCCCTGACCTCCTAATGCAGTCTGGGATATGTCGACCTTTTCTGCCGAAGGGAGTGCTGGTGAGTCCTCTTGAACTTCTCGTCCATAATAAGGTACTTCAAACATTGTGTTAAAGAGAGGTCAGAGGTTCCTTTTGTACTCGTGTTTTAGGGCTTTAGTACTCTTGAATGTCTTGAAGCAGCTAAAGAAATGATAAAGGTTTTCATATTAGAGACCAGAACTTACGTTAAAGGAGTTGGATCTTATAAAAATAGGAGTTTTGGTATGTAAGTAGGGATAGCTAGGAATGCAAGCATTTGGGTTCACTATTTTAATAAAGTTTGAGAGAGACAATGACTTTGTAATTCTGATCTACTGCAAAGACTCCTCATGCTAGTCCAGTGATAGAGGGGGTCCAGCAGTGAACAGTGCTACAGAAGTGCAAAGTGGTTTTTGTAGTGTCTTATCCCTTGATCACGTACATCATGTGTGTGCCGTGCCCTCCCCTGCTCAGATCAGTGATCCCACCCTCAGCAGTACCCTTGATTTTGTTGCTGAAGGCTGCCTTGGAGTTAGAACTTCACAAGTCTTGTTCTTGTGCAGATGGTCTCTGAAACATCTGATGACATTCCAGAAGGGAATTTCTAGAAGCTGGGTAGCAAGAAAGAATAAGATTGAGAAAACTCCATGTTCTTCTTCCTGTGTAAAAGTAGTAGGTGTGAGTTGAAGATACAGTGTCTTACTGGGCCGAATGTGTTATGGCTAGCAAAGATGTACTGGGGGCAGATCAGCTGAATTCAGCTTACGTTAAAAATGCCAAGAGTCTGAATTCCGTAATACCAAGGGGGAGCAGGTGTAAGGCTCTGATAACCAGCAAACGTCTCAAATGCATCTTGACACAGCAAAGGGCTGATGGGGAGGTGGTGTCGACCACGAGCTGATAGGTCTGAGCCTGCTCCCCTATTCCTGAAACACACAGACCGAGACCATCTGTCTTCTGTGCATGTGCCCGCGCAAGATCATCACTTGGTCTGCCCCGAAGGCGGGGGACTGAGCCCCCAAGACTCCCACAACCTGCTGAATGCTCCATAGCACATACTGCACCTGCTGGGTGGTGATGAACCCCCAGCAATGGGACAGGCACCTTGGTTATCAAAAGGGGAAACGTTGGTTTCGATGCGTGCCTGCCACCCAAGGACTGCAGCTGCGAGTAGAAGACATGGCTGGACCCAGGGATGCTGGCAGCTCCTTTTCTTCTCGCTTTTTCTCCTCCGCTCTCTCTGTCTCTAGCCGTGTTTTTGGCACATTAGGGTAATATTGTTGTGAGTTTTGCTGAGCCGTTAGCGTTCATAGTTCCACTGAGTTTCAAGTACATTTGATTTGTTTGTAGTTGTCGTTACTCCTGACCACCACGCAGAGAATTAAAGTTCACCTCGCCCAGCGAGTGGGACGGGACGAATGGGTATAGCAGCCGAAGAGTCGACGTAAGCTTCCTCCAGAGGGGATATCTCTGTTTGGATCCTGCAAGTCTGGAAGTTCAGAGAATTGACCCTTTCCCCCTCCATCTCTGTCAGGATTAAGATGGCAGACGGGAGGAGTGAATTCTAAGCAGGTTGTGAAGAAATGTCCTGTTAAACTATTTCAAGATGAAAACTTTCATATAGTTATGTGAACCTGTTGAAATATCTGCCTGTTTTGAGATGCCTGCAAATAGCCATCTGAGGAATGTTGTTAACTTTGGGAGATTTTAAACATAAATATTTACAAGGTATTGTCATAGTTCAGAGTTACATTTAAGAGAAACTTTTGTTGCAGCTTTAGGTGTTGGCAATGGTAGATCAAAAGCATCTTCTGTTTGGAAGCTGAAGTTCTTTGAAGTGTTCCTTTGTGATTTGCTACTGAATTACGTCGCAGATTTTTTAACAGTCTTTTAATGAAAACAAGATTACTTTTTCTCCTCAGTTTACTTCAGTTTTGTGCTTTCTGACATGCTTTGATGTCTGTGGTGTAGTTTAGTGCACTTGAAATCATAAGCGGTTAAAAGGATTACATAGGTACTACTCTCATTAGTGTCCTTAATAAAGTCTTTGACAGATAAGAATGTCTCGTGTGGTGTGAGGATGACGTGACTCCTGGCAGCTTTGTAACTTGGGGTTCGATGGGTGCTGTGCAGTAAAACCTGTGCCCCTTGTCTCCTTTGCTGTGACAAAACTCTCCACCCCAGTACTCCCTGCTCTGCTTCAGTCAGTAGTGCAGGTGATAACCTCAGAGAGGCTGTCCTGGCAGCTGGAGCCGTACCAAAGCATTCTTGTGTGGCTCTTACATGGTCTCGCAGTTGTGACCCGCAGCCTGATGTGCAGAGATGTGAGCTCCCGAGCAGGGCAGCGGCTGTTCCTGGAACATGGATGGTATGCCTGTCCCATCTGCCACAGGGTCTGCCTCGAGTCCCAAGGGGTGCTGGCGGTTGCCGGCATGCCAGTGTCTCCAGCAGCTCTCCAGGGCTGGTGTATGTAGCAGTGGACAGGGGACAGTTTTCGTTCGCACATGTTTGTATCTCTGCCATTCTGGATAACGTCTGGAGAAGTGTGTGAGAAAAAGTAGAATCTGATCTGAACTGCACAATTAACCAGGAGCAGGATGTAATTAATTTCATCACAGTATCACTGGGAATGCCAGGGAAGGGAAAAGTTGGTACGTATAGCTGTGTGTACTGTGGAAGATAGGCTATAAGCGTTTGTGTGTTCATGGTTGTTACAGGTCGTCTTCGCCACGGTGAGCATTGTGGTAAAAACAAGTAGAAAAGCCAGTGATGTCAGTCCTTGGGTACAATGTAAGATGCTTGGAAGCTCACTCCTGTTATCTTTTTTTGTAAAATAGTTCATCATTTCCTATGTGAGGCCTTTTAGCTCCAAAGGCTGATTGTTCTGGAGTTGCTTCAGGACAGTACTGATGTTCACAGGAGCATCTGTGGGTGGCTGGGGAAGTCTGTGGGGTGCTTTGGGGATTTAGGGTTTTTTGGTGGGTTTGGGATTTCTCCTTTGCATCTGAGTTATAACTGTGCTCTGTGGCTAATGCTGATGACATGATTTGGTGATGCTATCCTGTAAGTCAAAAAGGAGCTGCGATTCAAGGTGTGTTAGACCCCCAGTGCAGCGGCTCATCTTTTGATTCTGGGTGTGTTGGTTTTCACGTTTCTTTTCTTAGAACTGGGAAACTTTCTGTTTTGCAGTTGGTGTGATCAGATGTCCGATATGCCGTCAAGAGTGCAGACAGATAGATCTGGTGGATAACTATTTTGTGAAAGACACGTCAGAAACACCGAGCAGCTCCGATGAGAAGTCAGAACAGGTGAGGTGCTTTGCTGAATTCATGTGCTACATCTGTGCCTGTAGATTTCCTGCTTCCCAGAACACGATGGTAACTGACTGTGTCTGTCTGCAGGTGTGTACAAGCTGTGAAGATAATGCCAGTGCTGTTGGATTTTGTGTGGAGTGTGGGGAATGGTTGTGCAAGACTTGCATCGAAGCTCATCAGCGAGTGAAGTTTACTAAAGATCATATGATCAGAAAAAAAGAGGACGTATCTTCAGGTGAGTGTTTGGATAACGATCTTATTTCACTTGCTTTATCATATGACTAGTTCATTTATCAAATAAACATTTTTGAAGAAACTTCTCTGTATGTCTTAATGGGAATTGTTTAATGAGAAATACTACCTATTTAAATATGTTAATCCCAGTAGATGAGAATCCCTAATGGTGAAATCAAATTACAGGGTCCTACAAAGAATTACTGATGTCTTTCATTAGGACTGCTCTATGGTGACCATCAGGGCAATACTGTAGCTCTGCTTCCCCTTCAGCAATCTGAGTGGCAAGGAGCCAAAAAGTGGCTGTTCCAGTAAAGTAGACTTTCTATCAGAAATGTAGGTTGCTGTTGATGAAGGTGGAAGCCCATGAGCAGTCGATATGCTGGCATATGGCAGAACATAGCTTGTGTTTGACCTGATGTACAGCAGTCCTTAGTGACTCTCTTGAATGTAGGAAATGCTGTCCGTTATTTTCTCAGAGGAGCTTGTTCCTGCCTTTCTTGTTAGACTCTAGGATAGGCCCTGTAGACTTTACCTTTCTACGAAAGAGTATTAGCTGTAGATTCATGAGCTCTCTCTTCACAATAACTTGCATGATATAACAAGCTTCAGAAGTGTTGGGAGACTGAAGATGTTCATGTTTTAAACCTTACCTGCTGTATCTTCCAAAGGCTGCTTTCCTCTGTGCTAAGCTCAAAATATCTTTAGAAGACCATGCAGTGTGCTTTAGTAAGCTGAGAACTGTTTCTGACATTTTCTGTTACTTGCCTAAGTGGAAAAGAAGCAATTTAGCTGGAGTTCAAGTAACTCTTAAGACTGATGTTTACTTTGCATTTACTACTTGAGTTGCATATGACTTAATGAGGTTTATACAGATGTTGAAGTGATAATTTAGAAAACCTATGGGTGTTGACAGTATAAAGTGTGTGAGGTTTGTTCTTCAGTGTCCCCGAGGTGAAATTGCATGCCCTTTGATCTTCTAAGGCATGTACACGATCCTGGAGGTTGTGTACAGTTTCGACATTCTTACAGGTGCCTGGTGTCTTTGAGAGTTTGTGATGGAAGGGGAATTCCTCCTCCTCCTCCTCACTATATTCAGTAAAGCGGAAACCACTGTACACCACTGGCACTGTAAATAGTCAATGAGAACGTACTCACAGTAACTTGAGGGCAAGAACAAGTTTGTAGTTGTCTTTTTCCAAATCTGAAATTGTTACTTAGCTTGGAAGTTAGTCGTTTTGCTCTTTGGATTGCCTAAATTTTATTTTAAAATGCAAACATGGTTTATTTTTAAAAACAGAGGCTGTGGGAGCATCTGGTCAACGTCCTGTTTTCTGTCCTGTCCACAAACAAGAGCAGTTAAAACTTTTCTGTGAAACATGTGACAGGCTGACATGCAGAGACTGTCAGTTACTGGAACACAAAGAACACAGGTACAAATATTACCATGTCTTAATTCCTGTGGTGCACTTTCTCAGAGGATGAAATGGCATTGATTTAAAACAGTTGTGTTATTAAATACTGTTGTATTTACTCATTGTCAGACTGATACGATCCCTTGTAAAGGAGAGCCTTGGAGTGCTGAAAACTTCAAGTAGTCAGTTTGTTGAGCTTGTCCAAAGATTTTAAAGAGCAGATTCCAAACAAGCTGGTCTGAGGTGGTTAGTGTGATTAAGGTGTTAACTTGTCTGGCATGTCCCAGTGCTGCCACTGTTCAGGACCTGAACATCTGGTGCTGTAAAGAAGCAGAAGTGATAGAGTGAGTCATGGGTGAGGGAATTTTTGGAAAGGGCATATTTTATCATGCAACAGTCTTTCAATTTAGGATAATTTTTTAAGGAAATGATACGTTTTGCCTCATGCATAAATATATTTTTGTGGTACAAAGGGAAAAGTATTTGGTTTAGTTAGTTGAAAGATATCTGAATCCAAGTAAGAAGAAATGACAGGTTTGTCTGTAGAGCTTGCTTTTCCCTTAGCTGCTAGAAAAAAGTTGAAACTGCATAAGGTATCTTAAAACTTTCTGCTCTTTATCAGCTCTGTTATATAGTTGTTTGAATGCTTGAAAAAGTATTTTGCAGTGTTATAAGAGAGAATATGGGGATAAATGTGTATTTATCACCCACTACAGCACTGCTTTTCCTAGTCGGTCTACAAGTAACAATTCTCTCTAAAGGAACTTGACAGTACATTGCAGTATTGAATTTAGTGGGGTTTTTTTCCAGAGGAGAGATTATTTTCAGAGACTGCTACAGCAGCATAATGGAAGATTTCTACTTTGAGATAGTACCATTGCAGTATTAACAACTTTGAATATTCCTGCTTTATTCTTTCATAGGCTTGACCATAAATATCCTGAAGGACACGTTGTCCAGAAGGCGTGGTCTCCTAGGATATATTAACTAACTTTTTCTAGTTGATTCCTTTGCATCTGTTTTGTGCATGATGCTAACTGATTAACAGATGTATCTTGTTCTACTTACCTGTTCTATTCCAGTAAGAGATGACTTTGCTCTTAACATGCTTTGTTGCAGAATATTCTTTAAAAAAGTTTCTGTCTGCAAGTGTGCATTACAGGTGGGTAGGGTGACTGCTTCCTCTGCTGTGAAGCACAACTGTGGTTTTTATGAAGCTCATTAAACCACTGAAGGAAAATTGTGCCCAGCAGAAACGAGAATTGATCTTAATCTCATGTTTCCTTCTTACCTAAATCCTAATAGTGTGCACCGAAGGAGGATCAATCACTGTTTCAGTCACATCATGGTCCAGTGTTCAGTTCAGAATTTGGAGTGAAAGAATTGCTGGTGATTCCGCACAAAGCTGGCATTCTGTTAGCAGCTGCATGGCGTGTGATTTCCCTAGTCTAGGTAGTTTTCAGTCCACACTATTCTAGGAGTACTAGGGAAATGCAGAAGTATGATTTTCAGCTTAATTAAAATAGTTTTGAAACTCCAGAGATCTCCAAACATTCCAAATTCTGTGGCTGTTAGGCTTTAGTAATGCTACTTTTTACATTATAGTGCCTAAAATATTGTGATGCTGCCTGTCTGCAAGAACTTTTGACTGGTCTTAGAAAAAGCAGCACTCTAAGGTTGAGATGGAGGAATCTGAACTCTTGCGTTACTGGTACGGGCTGCGTGATGGCAGCAGGGTTGTTACTGTTGTGAATCGTGTTCTCTTGGCCCGAGTCTCTGTTATCATAATTGTTGGTAATTTGAATGAAGAAACAGTGTTACTGATTAATTTGATTATCTATCTGAACAATCTGTCCTTTTTAGATTAGATTGTAATGTTCTCCTGGGTTTTTGGCAAAAGGTGACACTATCTTTTCAGCTGTGGTTGGGAGACAGTATAGGCTGCTTTTAATGCAGTTTATGAGATGCTTCACTTGATTTGGGGGAGTTTTCTCCCAATTCATATGTTGGGATATAGTGTAGAGAAGAAGGGCAGACATTCTGGGAATCAAAGTTTTCCCTGTTGTCAACAAATTTTATTTCAGAACCATGGCATTTACTTACTGCAAAGACAAGAAGTGGCAAGTGACTGATAAGAATTCTGGGGTTCGGGGGGGGTCCTTTTGATAGTTGAGCAGTTGGTCAGAAAGGATTAAAGCTCTTGGAGCTACCTGCCATTTTCAACATTGACTTTTGCTTCTGTTGCATTGTATGTTAGGAAAATGCAGCTAATTTCATCATTTTCCTTTGATGTAGCTACTCACACTCTTTTCAGATGAGGTAATAGAAGGTGCCTTTGATACAGTAGGTACTTGGAAGAAGGACTTAGGAGTGATATGTTCTTCAATGGAAGTATAAAATTATTTTTTAATGTATTTTCTTCCAGATTAAAATAACTGTCAAGTATGAGGAGTAAAAAAACTTTATGGGATAGTTTTTTGAAATGATGTAATATGTGTTCAAGCTATTAGTAAATTTTCCTTATCTAATGTTAACAAAATGATTTGTACAACTCTGAAGTTTCTGGTATCCCCTTTAGTTGGTGTTCCATAGCTTTCTATTAATTAGTGACCCACAGAGCTTCAGTCTTATGGACACTTAAAAAGGTTTTAATACTGAAGCATTTTGTGCAGTGGTTGACATACATACAG
>VZTU01032743.1:211843-237026 GCA_013400835.1 Zapornia atra | reverse complement strand
CCCCCGCCCCGTGTGTTTTGTCATATTTTTTCAAAATTGTGTAGCTTTACACCTGAATTGGGAATGTGATGTAAGTGGTGGTGGGATCTGAATGTGCTTAGTGTCATCACGTTGCCCCTCAGTGATTGATATCTTCTTTGGCGTATTGCAAAGGTATCAGTTTCTGGAAGAAGCTTTTCAGAACCAGAAGGGTGCAATTGAGAACCTATTGGCCAAACTTCTTGAGAAGAAGAACTACGTGAATTTTGCAGCTGCCCAGGTTCAGAATAGGTAAGTACCCCAAAATGACAACTGTTGCTGTTACATTGTCTTTTTAATGAATCCCAGTAACATGAATGATGAGACTAGTATAATTCTTACAGTTTAGTTGATTCTGTATCTTCAGTTGGATTAGACTTAATTATTCTTCATCATGTTTTCTTCCATGCAACGCTCTGCATCTGTTGGAAGTTGTTACAAGAAACACATGTCAAAGATGATGTCTTTTATGGCAACTTTGAGTAGAATCAAAGATGTGACACACTTATTACACGCGGGGCGGGGAAGGGAATAAAAAAGGCAAGGCAAACCAATCCTGTGGTTTCTGCTACGTTCAGCTCTAGCTGACAGAGGTGTCGGCTGTGGAGATAAACAATTGAAGTATTTTTATGTTTCATATGAATGTCTCTTTGATAACTGTAACAAAATCTTGTTTTGAAATGGAAATAGTTTAATTACCTGAAAGGATGACAAGCTTTTCCTTAAGTAGTTTAACTTAAGAATTGCAGGGTTAGCTTAAATTCAGTGTCATATAGAATGTTAAACATACTGAGACAGAGCACATGATCGCTGCTGGCTTTTCACTCCCTTGTGGCAATGCTGTGCTGGAAGTCAGGGAGTTCCACTGTGGTTCTCAGTGGTTTTGTGAGCTTTCTGTATCTTTTAAGTTACTTGCAAAATGGCAGATCTGGAGATGGGGAAGTACAAGGGCAGAAGGAAGAGTACTGAAGATAAAAGGAGAAGTTCTAGTGCAAATTTTTAACTCCCGCTGGTACCATGTACACACAAAAAAAAAAGTTGGAAGGAGAACATGTGAGGTGAGAGAGGCAAGTGTGTGAAGTGGAAGCAATAAAAATTTGTATGTGCTGATTATGGTGTGTAAATCCTTGAAGGGACCCAAAAGCACACCATTGCAAAGCAGGAGGACAACCTGTAGAATTGTTAGATGCTTGAAGAAGAGACAGAGACATAGTTATATGGAAAATATTAAACTGAAAGCTCAAGAAATATCACAAAACATTCTCTGATAAGAATTCAAGGCTAATAATGTGTGGTGCATATGAGTAACGCATTGTAATATGGGGGTGTTTTTGCCTAAGAGTTTCTGGCTTTGCTGACACACATTTGGTCTTGGCTGGGTATGTCTGTGTGTATAAACATATAAACATATAAACTTTATAAACCATAAGGACTGTTTCATATAATTTTAAGTATTGAACAAGTTGTTCATTGAGATTTTTTTTTTCTTGGACTGTTTACATTTTTTCCAAACTAGAAATTTTAGAGGCCTTCTTTAAAAAAGTTAATCAATGATGATTTCTCTGTTAGAAATTAAGCTATAAATCTTGCACTTACTGACACTTCTCCAATACAGAAATTGGTCTTTCACTCTTCAATGCTGGGAAGAAGTCTCTGGTGTTCAGTGTTTGATGGCATAGTATAAAGTGACTGTCTTACAGTATGTTTTGTTTTGGGTTTTTTTGAATTTGGGGGTTTTTTGGTCGGTTANTTTGTTTTGGGTTTTTTTTTTTAGGATAAAAGAAGTAAATGAAACTAACAAACGAGTGGAACAGGAAATCAAAGTGGCTATATTCACTCTTATCAATGAAATCAATAAAAAGGGAAAATCTCTCTTACAGCACCTTGAGGTACAATTAAGAGAAGTAATACTGATGTTCACATTCCTTTTTGTGAGGTTGCAGCAGCTACCCAGTCATGCATGAGTTGTTAAATTTGCATCCTGAAGATTCAGTACTGCCACCCAGATTTTCAGCTTGAGCTTTACAGCTGGCAGGTTACTGGAGGCTGAAGACTGCTCGAAGATGGGGCTGCTGAGTTTACTTAAGAGGTGGTTTCTGATTGGCACCAGAGCTGGTGTTCAGAGTACTGGGGCTACTGCTGCTGCTGCTGTTTCTTCCAGCTGCTCCGCAGCTCTTGTGCTGGCAGTTGCAGGAATGCTGGGAGTTGCCTGCAAGAATGCCAGGGCACCAACCAGGACCAGCTGGCAGTTGCGCTGGGCCCCAGTCTAGTTCACCCCCCCAGTTCTCTGTTGTGTTGCTGTGCCTCTGGCACAATGAGCAAGAAAGCTGGTCTTGTTTTAGTAGTTGATATTTTCCTGTGATAAAGCAGAAGCTCTTCTCTGAGCCCACTGTTATCCCTGCACCTCGATACCTTTGGGAGGAATGGTAGAGTGGAATAATAGAGAATTATTCCTTGATGGTTCTAGCCACTCTGAATATGGGCATTAGCATAAGCTGCTTTGCTTGTGACATTTTTCTTTTGCTCTAAGAACTGCGATAGCAGTTTACATTCTCCTTATCTGAAGCCTCCATTGTAATTTTTTGTTTCTTTGTAGAATGTTACAAAGGAGAGGCAGATGAAGTTAATACAACAACAAAATGACATCACTGGTCTGTC
Organism: Zapornia atra; assembly: GCA_013400835.1. Classification (NCBI taxonomy): domain Eukaryota; kingdom Metazoa; phylum Chordata; class Aves; order Gruiformes; family Rallidae; genus Zapornia; species Zapornia atra. The sequence continues at coordinate 234,350 of VZTU01032743.1, read as the reverse complement.
ACGACAAGTGAAACACGTGATGAACTTCACAAATTGGGCTATCGCAAGTGGCAGCAGTACTGCTTTGCTGTACAGCAAACGGCTGGTAAGGAAGCATCCTCTTGTCTGTACAGTACAGAGAATGGTTGGTCATAAGATTTTATTTTTTTTTTATAAATACTGTGTGGCTTCACCAGACTATATCCAAGATACAGACAATGAGTTATTCCCAGTTCATTTAAAAAACAAACAAAAAAACCCCTCTGTAACAATGGGGTAAATTTCCCAACTTGTATACCACTTTTTTTTCATAGAGACTTAAAACTGTTTTATCATAGGAATGGGGTGAAGTTCTGTAAAGGCGCATCAGCATTTCACTTGTGTCGTTGCAGAAGTAGTACTATTTAACAGTACTTCTCTGTAATCCTCTGAGCTAAATAAAAAGAATGGCTGATGATTTTCCTGGTGAGTCGAGTACCTCACAGACCAGTAACCAAACTTGCTATTGACAGTCGTTGATGATCCAACAGTCTAAACTCTCTGGGCAAATACACACTGTATTGCTATTGGATTATTATTAAATAAATAATGTTCTCATTCTTTATTTTGTTGGCATCAACAGTCTTGTTTTTGCTTTCCATTAGATAACATTCCAGTTACGTCACATTTTAAAGGCACGTTGTGATCCCGTCCCGGCTGCCAATGGAGCAATACGCTTCCATTGTGACCCTACGTTCTGGGCAAAGAACGTCGTCAATTTAGGTGAGGAAGTTGTGTTTATTCTGCGTTACTTGGAAAACTAAACTGAGTTAGAGGTGTTCATCCAACGTGGGCGAGTTGGAGGACAATGCATCTTTTAATGCTGAAGACCAAAACTCTTAACCTAGTCCATCCAGTCCTGATTACCCTCCTTACCTGCTCTGTTTTTCCCATTAGCAAAGCTTTCCCCACAGCTTTTGGTTTCCAATGGGAATAGTTCTAGGAATGTCCCTCTTTTTCCCCTCTTACGGTGGTTCTAACAGTATAACACACTAGTGTGAAATGGGTGCTTCAGTTTCTGGGGTAAGCTTTTTTGGTAAGTAAATAGGATCAGTTTTGCTTATCTGACCTTCATATTTAGCTGCGTGTGGAGTCACACGAGACATCTTCATCATGCTTGTTTATGCCACTTATATTAGGAGGACTGTTGATGTGAGCTGGGGCAAGGAATCGCTAAGCCTCAAGGAGTAACCTTGAGAGGTGTCCCTACCCACGGGGACATCCTGGTGCGCAGCCTGCTGCTGGACCGGAGAGCTCAACAGGCTTGACACTTGACTCTCTGTCATATTTACATACCAACAGGTCACTGCTGCTGACAGCCCTTGGCTACCAATTTGCCACGCTTCCCACCGCCCCCCCCTCAAAATCCCATATAGGCTGGATGTGATCATGATGACCCCACTGGCACTTACTGTGTCAGCGGGGAGCTGTGGGGTGGGAGGGAGCACACTGTGATGCGTGGGCATGTGTTCGAAGTAAAAAACCCAACATTTTGCCTTTTCCCATTAGAAATAGGACTGGACAAAGCTAGAGAGGCAGTATGGGCCACTGCGTTGGGTCAAGGCAGGACTGGCTTGTGGGGCAGTTTTGTGTCATGCTTGTGTAACCTGTTCTTAGGCATTCACTGATGGTTCACTCACCACTGTCCCCCAGGTATCTTTTCTTGGGTTTTGCTTCCTCAGGTATAGAAACTTTATACTCAACGTATTTTCTTCCTTTTTTATTTCTCATCTTGTCCATTTGTTGTGAACACAGAACAGTCATCTCTCTCTGGTCTTCCAGCTGTGCAGTTCCAGTGCTTTCACTCTTTCCTCACTGGTCATGTTTTTAGTTTTGCAATTTCTTCTTCTTGTTGTCAGGCTTTTCTTTTTGCTTCTCTCATGAATGGGTATAGAGGTTTAAAAAGAGTAGTTCACACTTAAATTGTTTTGTCACCGCCCATAAGGAAACTGAATTGGGAACATCTGAATATTCTGCCCTGATCAACCTTTGGATGATGTTGGAGATTTAGCCGGGTTTTTGTTTTGTTTAGGTAACCTTGTCATTGAAAATAAACCAACTCCTAGTTACACTCCTAACGTAGTGGTTGGACAAGCTCCTCCAGGAACAAACCATGTCAGCAAAGCTCCAGGACAGATCAATCTAGCACAGCTTCGACTTCAGCACATGCAGCAGCAGGTGTATGCACAAAAGCATCAGCAGCTGCAGCAGATGAGGATGGCACAGCCAGCAGGAACCGGGTCAGTTCCCCGGCAGACAAGTCCACAAGTCTTACAACAGCAGGTAGGTATCTTGTATGTTCTTATTTCACTATTTACCATAACACCAATACTTAAAATTGCCCTATCAAATATAACCTTAGAAAGCAGTTTATAAACGTGAAAATCTTTTGAAATTTGACATATTTAAAATGTGACAGCTATTGGCTTTTCATTATGTTATGTAAATAGTAAACCTACAACTGTGGAAAGAGATTGGCTTCTTTTTTCCATGTTAAAAGCAAACATTTTAAAAAACAAAAACCCTTGCAGCCTCCCAGGTTGATCAGCATGCAGACCATGCAGAGGGGTAACATGAACTGTGGGGCTTTCCAAGCACATCAGATGAGAATGGCTCAGAATGCTGCTCGTATACCAGGAATACCACGCCACAATGGACCACAGTACTCCATGATGCAACCTCACCTTCAAAGACAAGTATATCCTGTGTACACGCTTCATTTGTGCCATTGTGCCAAACTTTCATTACAATAGATGATACCTCCAGCTGTAAATGTGTTTATTTGTAACACTTACTACTCACAGCTACACACATTTATATATGTGCTTTTTCATGTTGCATATTGTACTGTGACATTTTTGCTGAACATGAGAAAATCGAAACCTTAGGAAAGAGAATGAATTCTAATGATTGTATTGCATTTTAGTTCTGGGAAACAAACCATTTTGTTTTTCAAGGACATTAAGTTTTTGGGTTTCTTAGAGATTAGTCAGGAGTAGTGAAGTTCAGAGTGATGTAGTTGAAGATCTTTAATGAAACCAAATTCTAAAATGTTTTTAAATTGAAACCTGAAGCATGATGTAGAGCTCTGCATAACATTGAAAATAAAAATACTTGACAGTGAAGTTTAATGTGACTGGAAAACAAAAAAATAACTACAATACTTCAAACAGTTACTGTCTTCTTTTAAATAAAACAAAGTCTGTAGACAGACATACAGACTCTAAAGTTGTCTTTGGAGGAAGTAATTGCTTTAAGAAAGCGCAAAAAAATCACTATGAAAACAATTTGGTAGAAGATGCTGTGTATATTTAAATATCTAGTGGTTTTTTTACAAGTAAACAAAATTAGCAGTTGCTCTGCATTCAGTGCTGTCAGATTATGTTGATGGAAATATGTTTGTGTGTTCTTCCCCCAGTCTTTTGTTGTACTATCATACAACGCACGTGTTGCAGTTTTACATGCAGTAACTGTCTGATTTGTTTGTAATGCAGCCACGGTCTCTTCTCTTTTCCTACAGCATTCTAACCCTGGGCATGCGGGGCCTTTTCCAGTTGTTTCTGTGCACAACACCACTATTAATCCAACTAGTCCTACTACAGCAACAATGGCAAGTGCAAACCGTGGTCCAACGAGTCCGTCCGTTTCAGCAATTGAGCTCATTCCTTCTGTAACAAACCCAGAGAATTTGCCTTCCCTGCCAGATATTCCACCCATCCAGGTCAGTGGAGAAGGTCAGATGCTTATGTTGGGGGAGAAGTAAAGGTCTGCTTTCCTTTCTGTATCTTTTGCATATGGATACCAGTACTTTTCTGTGGAATGCAGTAGTTGTCAAAGAATTAAAATCTTCAGCTTGGGACTTGGACATGCAACTATTTCCACTATATAGGGCTGACCTGCTCCACCTGCGTTAACCTATTGATTAATCAGCATTTAATGGCTATCCTCTATGGAAACAGATACTTAGATTAATTAATTCCGAGTAGTTGTTCACTTTCATTCTTCCACAAGACTGTCATATGGGAAAATGCCACTAGAGCAATTGAATAGTTAAATGTCGAATGCCCTGAATGGTGATGTATTCAGAGTTAAAGCTGCCTAGCATTTCTCTGTGATGTTCTGAAATGTAACGATCAAATTCAGGAAGAATTCAGCAGACCCACTGCCCTAGTTTTCTTTCTCCACATTTCCTCTGCACCCCAACAATGTGCTGTAATCCTTTCCTCTCATGCCAGAGGTCAGCATCTCTGTTAGCATTGGATCCTGGAAGGTGCTGTAGGACCCTTAAGCTGGCCTCTGATTAATCTTGAGCTGTGGTGGTGGTGTCTGCATGGAAGTTCTTGCTTGCTCAGAGTGTGACTGTTGCTGCTTCTGTAGTCTCACTTCATCTGCACGCTGTTGTAAGCGCAGAGCGTGCCCTGTATTGTTTGCCCAGAGAGGCAGTGGTTAGTACTGCAAGCAAGCTGAGATAGATTTTGATGAAGTCAAGCCCGTTTGTAGAGGGCAGAAGCACAATTCCATTTGGAGTTGAGGCAAAGGAAGTGAAAGTACTGTTCTGCAGGAGGGCTGGGGAATCCAGGGATGGGAGCATGCTGGCTTTGTGTTGAGAACAGGTCATTTACATTGAAATGCCTGTATAAGGCACAGGAGATTTGGTCATGAAAGAGGAAACAATTGCCTGAAAAACAAAACTTAAATGTCATCCAAGCAGATGGTCTGCTGTAATACTTGTAGCAATTTTTTAATGCTTAATCTGGAGAGTCATGTTCAATGGTTGTATGTTTTCTTGTGATGCTGCAGGCAATTTGCTAATATAAGAGATGGTGGTGGGGGAAAGGATCCCATCTCCGAATGCACTGAAGCTTTGTTTAGTCACTAGAACAAAACACAAGTGTAACTGGTTATGACTGGTTCAGCTGTATGTGTCTAAAGCTCATGATACACAGCGTTAGAAATAGTTGGTGGGATGGTCTAAAACATAAACATGCAACTTGTAGGTGCACTGAAAATGCAGAATTCTGTTCAGATGCTTTTTTATACCTGTTCATGTAATAGCTGTTACGGGTTTGAGCTGAGAAAGGAGCCGGATGGGAAGCTGTTATTCTTTCAAGTTGCTTTGAGTCATAAAACCCTGCTTTGAATGCGGTGTGTTTCAGACAGGTTATTTGCAGTTATGCTGTCTTGCAGTTGTTAGCTTTAAGCAGTTTTAAGTAAGAGGGTACCTGTTACCTTGTTTTTAATAGATACTAAAATCTGTGTAAAAAGTGAATGGGGGGAGGGAGCTTTCACGTCATGCTAAGGGAAAACAAGCTCACGGTTTCTTTTAGTTATCTTAATTGTGGAGTAACTTGCAACATTAGTAGTCTGCTAGTTATGTGACTAACACCATTTGTATGACTAATATACTGAACATCTGGGAACCAAGGAGTTTGGAATGACCTATGGTAAGTGCAGCCTATGTCCATGCCAGAAGAGTTTGGCCATTTAGGAGTCTCTGGAAAATCTTCTTAAAGTTTCTGTGTTGAAAGACTGATCTCTCTTTGAAAATGGTGAAAATGTATGCTGATGTCCTGAATCCTTGAGAGGATAGTGAACAGTTCTGGTAAAGATACTGACCACAGTTTAAAGATGTAGACTTATTAAGAAGCTTTAATTAGGCCTCTCTGATTCAGACTTTTGTTTTTGCTTTTCAGCTTGAAGATGCTGGTTCAAGTAATTTAGATAACCTTCTAAGTAGATACATTACCGGTAGCCACCTACCCCCACAACCTACAAGTACCATGAATCCCTCCCCAGGACCTTCAGCTCTATCTCCCGGGTCATCAGGTAAATGTGATGGGTATTCCAACTGATTCTAGAAAGTGATGGGCATTATTTAAGTTGAAAACTATTACCTACTATTTCCTGCCAAAAGGGAAGCGATACTTTGTTGCTGTAAAAATTATTTTTCTCAGAAATAAATTAGCCTGGAAACTTTAAATTTACATTTCTTCAGGAATGTCTTTGTAGTAACACACGGTCAGCACGTGAATGCAGTGTTCCACATACATGTGCAGATTATATTTTTGTCCTCTGTTACCACAGCCCTTTGCTTTTTCCCTGCATCTGAAGGCATAGTTCAGTTATTGCCCGCAGCGATGGCTGGCTAGACCGTTCTGAGTTGGTAGAATAGCTCACGGAAATGCTGACACCCCACAGCCAGGCAAGGTCATTCTAAGTTTAGCCAATTGATAAATGAGCTTTCGTTATGCATGTGAAGAAATGAAATCACCAGGACCTAACATTGAGTAACTGAGACATTGAAATTGTCCATTTCTGTTGGTAAGAAGCTGCTTTCAATCAGTTCATAAATGTTTCTCTTAGTCTTCCCTCTGAGATTATTGTGAGACTCTGTCAGTGAACAGTTGCAGCAGCTGAATGTAACTGTTTCTCAAAACCTGCATGCAAAATGTACAGAGTCTGCTTTTCTTGAATTTATTGCTTATGTCTGGATAGAGTTTGTGGATTTAATGAGCTGTGGGCTATAGCCCTGTTTGGATTAGGTGAAATAATTACTGGGACTTTTAACAACAGTGTGTTGTCTGGCTTTTGTGGTTTAATTTATTAATTTATGTAATGTGGTGTGCTAGCCTTTTCTTCACATCAAACAACTGAGAGGACAGCTGACTTACGTGAATTATTAAATTAGGATGTTTTAGCAACACTGTTGCTTCTTTGCAGGTTTATCCAACTCCCACACTCCTGTGAGGCCACCTAGTACCTCCAGCACAGGTAGCAGAGGAAGGTGAGTGTGTTATGTTAACACTGCCAGGCTGATAAACCAGACATGAATTTTAAAAAAAAAAAAATTGGCAATGGGTCAAGGGGGCTTTTGCTATAACTGTGCCCTAGTAATGGAAGAATGACAACATTAAGATTATTCCCCCCTGCCCTCCCCTGTTCATGATGATTGTCTGTTGTCCTGGGAACATGAACTATCATATAAATGTTCTGATGTATTTGAAATTGTTCTTTGCCTTTGAAATTGTTCAGGAAACTTAAATTTCTTTGCTTTGATGACTTTTCCTCTTATTTGTGTGCTGGTATCTTTGTAGCTGTGGCTCTTCGGGCAGAACTGCTGAGAAAACTAGCACGAACTTCAAGTCTGACCAAGTGAAAGTCAAGCAGGAGCCAGGGACAGAGGAAGAGATATGCAGTTTCTCAGGAACAGTAAAACAGGAAAAAACAGAGGATGGCAGAAGGAGTGCTTGCATGGTAAAGTTATTTTGTGCGACAGTATGTTACAGTTTTCCTAGTACCATGTTTAAGAATTTGTAATTAATAAAGCAGTTTTACTCTTGAGCCTCATATTCTGTTAACAGCCCTGAAGACTGGGTGGTACTTTGCTCCCTGGCAGAACTTTTAAGTGTGGGCCAGCTCAAGTATTGAGCTGGTTTTGTGGTCATGCTAAATACTGGTGGTGTGACATAGGTACCAGTAAGCTGGCAGTGGGACTTGGACAGTAGCTTGCTGGCTTATGTTGAACAAATAAACATTAAATGATGGCAGATACTTCCCTTCCTGGTTTGTACAGGACTTGGCCTAGTGATGTGGATGCAGAACACACCCAGTCCTTGTCAGTGTTATGTAGTTTGATAGGTAGTTCTGCACTGAAAGTAGTCTGACAGAAAACAAATTTTAATCTCAGTTTGGTGCATGTTAAGGGCTTTATTTTATCCTTTAATGTTATGCTGTGCCAGACACAGGATATAGTCTGTCATGTAAACTTTATCTTTAGCTATTAAAATGAAATATTCCCAGCGTTGTAGTGTGTCTGCTGCTTTTAATCCCTAACTAATTAAATCTGTAAGTCACCCATTGTTAGTAGTTCCTGAACATCCGTACGTATGTAATTGCATTGAGACATCTTCCCATCAGTCCCAAGTTCCTAGGCTGGACCGTAAATAAAATATTTATCCAGGTGAATATTTTTCAGTGTTCCACAGCTATGCTTGATTTAAAAGGGTTGTGTTTTGGGAGCAGAATGATAGATTTGAGGATTTTTCCTAATGACAGCGAAGGCATTTTTTTAACAGTTTATCAGTGTGTTTGGCTTCAAAGTTTGTTTTTCATGTTAAATGAAATTAGTATGTTCCTGAAGGGAGGGACTTGTCAGAGTGGCTTTCGATCCTGTATGCAGCTCAGCTCCTCGTAATGATTTTGCCACTTTGGGAAATGAGCGCAGTACCTTTAAAGGCTGGGGTGGCTTTTGACTTCCAACAGTGGAAGAAAGGTGCCCTTGTAGAATTAATTCTTTCTGATTTTCATGTGCTACTTTCATTTCAGCTCAGCAGTCCTGAGAGCAGCTTGACACCACCATTATCCACTAACTTGCATCTGGAGAGTGAATTAGAAGCATTAGGAAGTCTTGAAAATCACGTAAAAATGGAACCAGCAGATCTAAGTGAAAGTTGCAAACAGTCTGGACATGGCCTTGTGAATGGAAAATCCCCAGTGCGCAGCCTAATGCACCGATCAGCGAGAATCGGAGGAGAAGGCAATAACAAAGATGATGATCCAAACGAAGACTGGTGTGCTGTTTGCCAAAATGGAGGGGACCTGTTGTGTTGTGAAAAGTGCCCCAAGGTGTTTCACCTGACTTGTCACGTACCGACACTCCTCAGCTTCCCCAGGTACCAGAAACAGCGTAATGCTTCCTGAGAACATCTCTGTGGTCTCATTCATACGGTACATTTCAGCACAGCACCAGCACTGGTGTTTCATCCCCAACATCAGTAAAATGTCTGACGTTTCAAAGGCCTGTCTGTGTTGGTTTGTACCTAACTGCTTGATATTTATCCAATAAGCATATGGTTGCTCAAGGTGTGATTCCATCATGTGAAGTTCATTTTAAAGTCGTAGTGGGGAAGCTGTAAAGTATTAGAACATACTTGGGAGAGGAATATGAGGGCAGGAAAAATGGTCTTGACTGGCAGAATTACCTTGAGCATTAAGAGTTGTTCCTTATCTTTGGATGTCTGTCTTTACTGTGGTACCTTGTGAGCCTGTAAGAGCTATGAAAATATCTTTGTAGTCTTTACTGGTGAGACTGTCCCTGGATAGCTGGAGTAATTGCGTTTATTTCTATTTAGCGGAGAGTGGATATGTACGTTCTGCAGAGATCTGAGCAAGCCAGAAGTAGAATATGATTGTGACAATTCACAACACAGCAAGAAAGGGAAAACAGCACAAGGCTTGAGTCCTGTGGACCAAAGGGTATGTCTCAAATCTGTAGGAATCTGTTGCCCCAAAAAAAGTGCTTTCTTACATTAGCTATCCCCCACTGTTTCTTGAAAATGTTTTTGCTGTGGCTGCAGCCAATTAAGTACAGTTGTGGCTTTTGGAAAAAAACAAACCAAACAACACCAAATGAGTAATGAAATTTTCTTGGTGTGACCACATATCCAGGTGTTGGTGACTCTGTGGGAGTGCTCCAATACAGCGGGACTGTAATCATCTAGTAGCTAGAACTTGCATGTAAACACATGTTCTATATTTAAATGCATCCTTTAAACATCCATTAGTCTCTTCAGTGTTCTTAATTAGAAGTTCTTTACACTTAACATTGATATAACCTTCATAAAAATAGTGATTCAAGTTTGGTGTGTCAAGTTCATGCTGTGAGAGGTGCCACAAGTATTAAGTGCATTCTTGTGGGAAGGTCTAGTGACCTTGACAGTCAGGATTATTTTTAGCTTTATCAATCAGCCTGTGCATAAAGTACCAGACTAATACCAAATTCCTCCAAAGCAAAGAAAAATACTTCAACAGGGAATTCATAGAAACACTCTGGCTTTGGTTTCAAATTGTTTAGTTTTGTCGTGCAGGGATAATATAAGTCTGCAACTCAGTCTTTTCCTGTTACATGAAGTTTTGGTTGGAGAAAAGCAGTTGTAGTTTGTCTTTAATAATTTGGATGTATGTTAGTGTGCCTCTTCATGTTTGATTTTAGCCCTAGGCCTTTATTTAGGAAGAAGAAAGCAAAAAGGGAGTATATTGCTGCTGTGTGCACAGTAAAGTGAAATCTACCCTCTCAGCAATGCCCTCTTAACAACTTTGCATTTTATAATTAAGATAGTAGGGATGCAATTCAAATTTTCTAGCACTAAGCTGCTAAAGTACAAACCTATTTAAAATTGGAAGGTATGAACTTCTGGGCTGAGGATAGATTAAGGACATTAATGTGAAACTGTTTATTTCTTTGAAAGAAATGTGAACGTCTCCTGCTTTACCTGTATTGTCATGAGCTGAGCATTGAATTTCAAGAGCCAGTCCCAGCCTCGGTGAGTCTCCTGAAATACAGCTTGTGATTCATTTTGGCATAGCATTTCTAAAAGTCTTGAGTTGGGTTTGAGAAGGAACTGACTGCTGTTACTTGAAGCATGTTCCCTTGATCAGCCTAAAAGTTCTGGTAGTTGTCCAGTATTTCATGATTCTGCGAAGCTGATTGAGTAGCTTCTCTGTACAGAGATTCTGCACTTGGTCTCAGTCCCAGATACTTAAAACACTTCCAGTTAGCAGTTGTTGAATTGGAAGAGGATGTCTTGAGAGACCCATGAAATTCAAAATACTTGGAGAGATTTTTGTTAGTTCTTTTTTTTTATTACAATCTTTTAAATGAAAGGAGGAAAGAAATTGCTTTTCCTTTTCTGTTTTCAGCTGTAAAAGAAGTAACTGTAATGGAAAGTATCGCTGTGCTATGATAGACATTGAAGAACAGAAAGAACTTCTTTAACAGTTTGAGGAAAGGAAATTGTTCCGACTTGCTGAACATGCATACAGTGCATGATGAGATTAGCTGATTGATATTTTAATAAGGGAAGAAATGCAGCTGCTTCTGTGAACTAAGTAATCATTGTAGTGATAAATCACTGTTCTTTACAGATACCAAACTACTATAAAATTATAAAGAAACCAATGGATTTATCTACGGTGAAAAAGAAACTGCAGAAGAAGCACTCCCAACACTACCAGACTCCAGAGGACTTTGTGGCCGATGTCCGGTTGATCTTCAAGAACTGTGAAAGGTTTAATGAAGTATGTTAACTTCTGATCTTTATACATTTTTTTAGATTTAGATTTACTTCAACATGGCTCTGCAGCTTCTCCAATTAAAGGCTCTGCTTCCAGTCATAACTTCTGCTTATGGAGCAGATGCCAAATCAGACATATAAATGACAGGGGGGGAAGAAATGCCATAGCAGAATTACCTCTCAGCTTTAGCTAAGGAGGGAGCTCAGTCTTTAACAGAGGGAACTTTTTAAGTGCATTCACTGGCATGGCTGTGTGACTGAGGAGCAGGTTGACCATGTTACTGTTCACTGGATCGATTGTACAAGTGCTTAGGAAGCATGGTAATACAGGCAGACAAGCAGCGCTCAGAAGTGCTATGCAGGTAATTGTTCTTAAACCAGGAAACGTGGTAAACCTCTATTGAGGTAACTTTCCTCTGCAGAGGAAAAGTGCCTTTCTGGGGAATATTCTGCTGGTCCTAGTACCTCATGCAGCCTAGTCCGGAAAAGCACGGTGTCATTACGGCTGGTATTACACTTCATGCTTTAGTTGTGGGTCACTGGGCTCTCAAAAAAATCAGTTTTCAGTAGAGAACTTGTATATAGAGTCCTATTTGTTACGCCTGTGGTAAGTTGACTTACTTTGCAATGAACCCATCTGATAATGAAATATTTGCACCTCACATATGAAAGGTGACTTGGGGAGATAAATTACCTAAGTGTTACTACCACATGAAACTTGGAAAAAGTATTTTGAATGTAGAAATAAAATAAAATGTGGTATTGTGCTGAAACAGAGTAGGAGCTGAGATAAGAGGGCATCTTTATTTTGGGGATGTCTTAAAACAAGGTAACGAAAAGCCTGAGGAGAAAGTATTGCAGGGAATGGGTTTCTTCTGGCCTTAAAAATAAAATAAGCAGTATTTTTCTGTAAACTGTAATCTGAGTTTTGCATTGTTTAGGCTGTATTTGTAGCGTTGAAGAAGTGAAGGAGGTATACAAGCCTACAATTAGGATCTCAACTGTTTCACAAGTACACTAGTAAAAATCAAGGTTGATGATGTAATGCTGTTAATGCTCACAAGCATTTGGGACTTTGACATCCCCAACTCCCTTATGTCTCTGTATTAGGTGGAGGTTAATGAGCCCTGTGGAAGAAGTTGCAATTGTGTGAACTTCTCAGTCAAGGGAATTAATGAAGCATCTACTGTAGCGGAAAGACATGCTGCAGCTCTTAGGGACGAGAGTAAAAGAAGGGAGCAAGGACTGGTGGATGTGGTTTTTTGGGGTTTTTTAGTATTAGTCAAAAAAAAAAGGTGTTTTAGGCCTGTCTTGCTGTTTGAACTCCTGGCTTATGGCAAAAGATGAGTCACCGTGACCTCTCATAACAGTGTCAGGTGCAGTGCCTCTAAGTCATATACTTAAACCAAAACAGAACCAAAAAACCAAAGTGGGGCGAGACCCACAGGAAAGTAGTCTCGCAGAGTGAGTCTTTCCCACAGCAATGTCCAGGCACTAGAATTTAAAATGACTGGGGACCCCTATTTGTACAAAGGTTGTGTGGTTTATTTGCCTCATGTCACCCTCCTAAGACTGTTTTAAACCTACTTCCACTGAGTTTGAGAGCCAAAGAGGTGTAGCCCATAACAAGCTGTTTGTTGTTATGGCTGACTTTACTCATCGAATCCTATGCAATCTCATAACTTTAGAAAGGATTATAATTTCATTTTTTTGACTCTGGTATCCTTTTTAGATGATGAGAGTTGTTCAAGTTTATGCAGAAACACAAGAGATTAATTTGAAGGTAAGCGTTTCAGACCATGCACACTTGGTGAAGGGATGTGCATTTCCAACAGGTGAATATTCCTGTCTTCTTTCATTTACAGGCTGATTCAGAAGTAGCGCAGGCAGGGAAGGCAGTTGCATTATACTTTGAAGATAAGCTTACAGAGATCTACCCAGACAGGACCTTCCAGCCTTTGCCTGAATTTGAGCAGGAAGAGGATGATGGTGAAATAACTGAGGACTCCGATGAAGACTTTATACAACCACGTAGAAAACGCCTAAAATCAGATGAGAGACCAGTGCATATAAAGTAATCTAATGATATGGACCTAAGATTTATTGTAAAAACTGTTATTTAAGTGTTCCTGGAATATTATCGTGCCTGCAGTGGCCATCTTGAAGAAGCTGATAGCTTTTTAAACAGTATTAGATTACAAAAAAAACCCACCTGTACAGAAAAGCATTCTCATCAAAAGGGGAAAAAAAATGTATTGTAAAATTTTGGTGGTTTTTTTGGTTTGGTTTTTTTTTTCCTTGCTCATTTGCTATATTCTTTCTTTTCTGGATGGAGGGGACACACTCATCCTGGTCTCACCGATAGAGGGGGATGAATGTTGAAGAGAAGCAGATTTGATAAGAGATGTTCCATGTACAGATAAGACTGCTTAGTAAAACGTTCTGCGGACTGGACCAATGCAGTCACTGTATCTTGCATTGTGAACTGTCAGCAATGCTCCTGAAACCCCCTGTGTGTGAACTTCAGTGTGTGTTGGTCATTGCTTTTATCATCTCATTTAAGTGGTATTGTGAATAACTGATCTGTGTTGATCCAATGATCTAAATTTTACTTTCTTTACGACGTTTCATGTATAGCAAAAGGAACAAAACATCATTAAACTGTTCTGAATTGGCAAGTGCAGGAGTGTGAGTTCTTGACAGATGAGAGACTGAAGGGGTGTCCGCAGGGGGAGGTGTGCTACGAGTCCTGTACACAGAACATTTTAATGGCGATCATGGCAGAAGTCTTGGCTTTGTGTCATCTGTCCTTGATCCCCCTAATGAGGCAGAATGTTACCTCCAGTATTCATCGTCTGATTTTCTGTACTTAGAATATAGGCTGAAGAGGTTAAAAACTGTTTGGGGTGTTTTTCCAGTCTTCCTAAATATCAGTTTCTAATAGACCACTCGGCAAACAATAACCTATTAACTACCAAATGTGTAAGATTTCCTGTATTCACTTTGTCTTATTTGTAAATAGTGAATTGAGATTTCTTGCAGATCAGCAACATTTGCTGAACTGTTTTTAAGCTAATATGTATTCTTATTAATTGTTCCTATCAAGAGAAGATTTGTAATATATGCTATTTCTAACATTGCATTCATTTTGAGCTTCTGTCTTATTTTTATTAGAGTACTACTCAGAACTTTCTTCAGAAGCAGCTTATGAACAAAATGTCTAGAAAGATTGGAATAATTCTGTTGAGATTGGGTTATTTGTCCATCTGTTGAACAAAGCACTTGCACAGACCAGGATTTGGCTTTGAACGATTTCTGGTCATATACAACAACAGAACAGCTTCCTTATTTCCCTAAACCCTGCAGCAAGCATCTCTGCAGTGCCTTCCCCTTGCACTCTGCCTTCATTCCAGTATTTCTGATGAGAAATTAGGTCATTGCAAAGTAATTATAGTTCCTTTTACTGACAGCTCAATACTAGAAAAGAGCAATGTAATTTCTGGCCTTCATGTAGATCTTGTTGAAGTAAGATGAAGAATCCATAATCGGATGAGGTCAGGCTGACAGACTGTGAATTTGCCATAAGATTTTGTGTGGATGGATTCACACAACGTTCTGTGGTAAATCACTGCGCTTTCTGCATACTCAGCAAGAGCAATTCCTGTGGTGTTGTCTGTGCTTTACCATAGTGGTAAAGATAAATATTTTAGCACAGTGTATCAAATGGAGATATGCTCTCAGGCAAATCACTTGAGATTTGGCTTCTTTTTATAAGAAAAAAGCACATGTACATTGTGGCTGTACCACTCTTGCAGTAAATAAGGTGACTGAAGATATTTGTAACTTCAAGCTCACTTCTAATTCTTTAGATTATATAAATGAGACTCTTAAAACTCAAACTGGGTTGTTTTTTTCTCAGATGTTAATGTAGTGCCAGTTTAAATTTATTTTCTACCAGTTTGTAAGTGAAGGGGAAAGTAATTCTACTTAAACATATTAAATTGAGAAATAGCAAGAGCTTTGCCCATAGGGAGGGTGATGCGTGCGGACAGGACACTAGCAGTAACAAGGGGTCCTCTAATGGCTCTGTGTATTGCCTATTTATGCATTTCTAGTTTGTCAGCTTAATTTTGCAAAGGAATATTATTAAAATTGTCATGAAAATAAGATTTTGTGAATTCTCTTCAATCGGGGGTACTATTTTCACGGTGCTTAAGCACTCTGTGTTCCGTCCCTTTAGGCCTTGTCCTTTTAACCCTTGACTCTGCAAGGTGCCAGGCATGGATTGAAGCTCTGCAGATACCCATTGCCTGACCTGGAGCGCAGGACGAGCGCGATGGCATCCTAGAGCGGGTCAGAGCGGGGAAGGACCAGACTACAGAGCTGTGGTCAGGGGCAGCGCCTGCTTCCTGCTGCAGCACGAATGGTATAACCTCTTTCCCACCCAGGCCCCAGGTACCAGACCCCAGAGCAGATGTCTAACGTTTTGAGGTAGCCTCTCCACATGGTTCACTCCCTATGGCAAGGCAGAAAAATTGCCAAACCTCATAGGCTAATGACTTAGCCTGTCAGTTCACCTGCAAAAACTGTGAGCTTTGACCTCGATGGGACTTGAGGCTCTTGCACAAACCTCACTGAACTCCTGGAACTTGTCCTTCCTTCAGCTCATCAGTGCTCAGGAGTAGCATCAGGTGGAATTGTGTGCAAGAAGTCAAGCGTTGCTTTTGTACGTAAAAGAAACAAAGCAACTTCTCCCTCCCCCTTTCATTTTGCAATTCCCAGTGCAAGAATTGTTTTGAAATTACCTAAGTTTTATTAAAAAAAATTCAAAAGGCTAGATAAGCTCTGCTAATGCTTTTCCACATGCTGTAGTCTGTACCAGTAGATCTGGTAACAGTTTTCTCAGTTAAAACAACTGTTTGGTGCTGAGCTGCACATAATGTGTTCAAGAGCAAATGAATGGGGTTTGTATTAACAGCCCTTGGTGTTACCCTGAGCGTCTTCTGCTTGCCAGATGATGTGTGTGCAAGATGTGCAAGCTTCAGCATGTTTTACCCCTGGAATGGGAGTGTAGAGTCCATCAGTACAGCTTCTGGCATGCTCTGTGCCTGCTCCTCTGCATGTTTGCAGTGTCCCCACGTGACAGCAAGAAACCAGTCCAGCACTTGATGTAGCTGTGTGCTCTCATTTGGGACACTTGTAAAAAAGATCATTCATGTCTCAACTTTTGTTGTAAATGACCCTGAAGTTTAAGTTAATCCAAAGAAGTAAAAGGCAACTTGCTTTTGAAATGAGAGAAAAGTGTACAGTATGTGCTTGTGGACTTCTCAATTACCTCAGCGGGTGTCCTGCCGTGTAATTACTAGCGATTAGTGATAAGCAGCTGAATAGGTTCAGGTCTTTTACTAAGTGGCCTTATAGTATAATAAGGCAGAGTTACTATCCAAAAAAAAAAAAGGATGTTCCCCAAACCTCTGGAAATAGAAATGCTGTTAGTGCTGTTAAGTGCAGAGAGGTGGTTGTCTGTGTGGTGTGTCACCATCGCCGCTACTTGTGAGGTGTGACCCTGTCAGCACGTGTCACACTGCATCCTTGGAATGTTTTATAAACATTTCTGCAGGCCACTGGAACAGAAATCCTTAAAATTAGCTGGAATTTATCATTCTGTTGTGTAACCTAGTTTATTGGCTGATGTCTAATGAGTTCTGGTAACGGCAGCAGTGTTTCAAAGCTATGTGTATCGAGTACTGGAAGTTGGCTTTTTCTTGTTTCTCTTAACCCTTCCTTGGAAAAAGCAATAAAACTGCTTTGTCTGTTGCCTATTAGCATGACAGGAATCCTTTCCTTTGGATAGTGATTTTATAGAAAGTTTGTATGTGTATCACCAAGTCTAGCTTTGAAACACAACGTGTGCAGGAGATACTGACAATATAGTGTGGCATTTTATTTTAAAAATTGGGGGAAGTTGAAGTTACATATTTTTTTAAGAAGTGTTTGGGTAAATAATGGAGGTACTTTTTTTAAAAAAAAATATTTATATGCCACAGTTTACATAGACATATTTCAGATGGAACATATTCATTGTATCTTCAGATATGGCAATTTCTTTTATTTTCTCAAAGTGGGTGTACAGTAACTCTTCCATCTGTTTCCTGCGTTCGGTTATGGGGATCCTACTTTATAAGCTTTCTAATGTATTTGAATTGAATTAGTTTTAAAAAGCTGCAGTTAATTTGGGAATCTTTATTGTAAGTGAACTATTACATGTCAGAAATGCAGTTTTGGCCTTTTCTGTTGAGTGATCTAGAGCTCGAGGCTGCTTTCTGTAGAACTTACTGAATTTCTACAAGGAGAGGTACTAAAATTTTGTGAAAGTTGGGCTTGTGCAGCGTTCCCTCTGGAGTGTGAGCTACATCTGAAAAAAAAAGTGCATGTCTGCTGATGGCCTGCAAAGGGGGTTGTTTCTTAGATCCAGAACACCATGACTCATGTATATAAGCCTGTAGAGATCTGTGCGGTTGAGAGCCTGTTCTACGTGTCAGTGTTCTCATGGAAGAGTTAAACTCATGGCATTCTCTGATTCTTAATTACTTCTTGTTTCCAGTAATTGAACTGGTTCTCTTTTGCACATAGTAAATTTTGCTCATCTTTTAATATAATTCTTTAAAAAAAGTACTGTTTCTGTGGTATTGTATTATCTGAATAATCATATTTAACTTTTTTTAAGCAAGGTTACCGTTTCTAATCGTTCTGTTCCTGTGTTTTTTGCTGGTGTGTAATGAAAAAAGAAGTTTTTCTTCACACAGTTATTTAATACATTAGCTGCCTGTAAATATTTCTTGTTAAGTGCTCTGGAATGTGCTGTAGAAGTTGTATTAGATCAGTTTGAAGCATTGTTTGAAAAACATTTTGGTTTGGTTCTTTCTATTAAATTAGAAAAATTACTTTCAATTTGAGTTTCTTTTTTGCACATCTGCATTAGGTGATGATTAGTTCATGTTTGGCAAAAGACTTCTCTGATGCTTGCAGGCTGGAAGCCCTGTGGTGGAACGTAGCTGCAGTGGCTCAGATGGGACCACCAGAAGCTGCATAATCTGCACCTGCCAGACAGAAAACATCGACGTCTGGTCTCCATCCAGAGTCTGGGTTGGAGGAGCTGAGATTTCTGTAAAATGATTAATCATGTTTATCTGCACCTAGTCCATGAAATAAGGTCTTCACTATGGTTTTTGGTGCTGCTGCCATCCTGAAGTTTGCTGAGACCCTGGAGGAGATGGTTCTGAGGTGTGCAGCTCACGCGTGCCCCGTTTCTGGAGCGGGGATGCTCCCTGGCACCCAGCAGACCTGACTAGTGTGCAGGGGGATGGCTCCAAGGCATCCTGCCTTCCCCCCGCCCCATCGCCAGTGAGTGCTGGGGAAATGAAAAGGGAGCTAAAGGAGCTGAACTTGATTGCTCTGAAACTTGTCAATGTTGAACCCATAGCTGTGCCATGCTCCTCTGCCATCTGTCATGCTCTGCTCTGCGTGGTGTTTGTGCGTGCGGCCTGCTGGAGGTGAGTCGGTTCTGGCCGCGCAGCCAGGCTCAGCGTGTTCCTTTGCCAAGCGAATGGGAGTTCTGGTGTGTCAGGGACCGATCCGTGTGGTAACACGATGGGTGGCCCTGCCCATGCCTGTGGGGTGCGATTTAAAACTGGGGAGCCATGCCAGCAGAAGCAATCTGCTTGGCTGGCCAGTCCACCTCTTGTGGGCTCGATAGTGATGTAGGAAGTAAGGTTGGAAGTCTCTAAGGGAAGAGGAGGCGGCTGTTCCTGCATCGTCAGTGCTTTTTGCATGCAGTGAGAGCGCTGTGCATGAGCAATGCTGTTGTGTTGAAGAATTTCACTAGACTTCAGGTCACTCCAGGCTTGCTTTTATTAACAACTCAGAGTTGGGCCATCACCTCAGTGAGTGGCAACCTGGGTGCTATGTTTCTGATCTTGTATACTCCCCTATCACAACTACATAATAGACACAGTCCTCTGGAAATTTCCACTGTGTTCTTCATTTGGTTTGGCTGAAAGTCCATAAAGTTCCTTTGTCACCTTTGGGTATCACTGCTTAGTCTCGATTCTGCTTTGGATCTTGGATTCTGCTGGTACATTTCAGAGGTCACTGTCTCCTCTTCATCCTTTCTTAGAAAAGGTCTCAGTGTTCTGTGTTAAGCACCTAAAGTCTTAGAACTCTACTTAACCATAAATTTCCTTATTCTTTTCTTAAACTAAATTTTTTATCGTATTTGTGTATTTACCCTTGTCAGTCCTTCATTTATAACTATATACTGATTAACTGGGCTGAGGATTAGTTCATCCATGGAAGGGGCTGACACTGAGGCAGTTTAGTATGGCCAGAACTTTTTGTTTAAACACCTGTGATTACACAGCTGTAAGTACCTTATCATTAATCCTATCCCTACATAATAGTAATTGACTAATTCTAACATTAATTCTAACAGCTAACTAATTCTAACCCTCAGAGGCTTGCAACTTAGCTGCAATCCCAAATTAAAAGCTGTGGTATTGTGGCATTTTGTCCAATTGCCCATGAAGGTGTGATTCCTGCACAGGCAGCAGGATAACAGCATCACACACAATGAACGTGTGAAAAATCCCCCAGTCTGGTAATCGTGTATCACAAACCTGTTCCTCATATTTTTCTGAAGGCGTTGTGTTCCACCAATACTTCTCAACGTGTTCATGAATCTTTCAGTGCAGCACAGTGAATATTTCTTTGGCTGCTCCCTCCAGCTGATTGTTTTGTGCTGATGTTGCTGCTGGAGCAGCCTCACAACTCACCATACCAGAGCGAAAGGCAGAACTGAGACTGAGTATGTTGGGATAGGGCCCAGCTCAGTTGCAGCTGTACAGTGTGGAGGAACTAGTCTGTTTAGTGGTAGATAAAAATGACAGCAGGTCGCCCCAGGCATCAGTATCAATTCTGTGCTAGCTGACCTGCAGACCTGCAAGAAGCAAGTAAAGCGAGCATGCACGTAAGCTAAAATTACATCTGAGTAATTTTTCTCCAAGCAATGAGAGGTCTAGTAACTCGGAATGCCAACCACCTTGAAGGTGTGTTTGTACTCTCATAACCTCTGCAGTCGGTGAGGGCTCTGATCCCAGCATGTCTGTTCTGTATTGCAGCACAAACTTCAGGCTGTAGCTCATGATGAAGTTGGATTTTTCTCTTACTGTTTGTTTATTCTTTAAGTGCTTAGTGACTTCACTAAAGTATGCATTTATTCTGGCTACAATTTAAGAACAGCAGCTTTGACAACGAGCACTCGAATGCTGTCACCTACCTCTGTAATCTGCAGCACAGGAATAGATGGTTTGAACCTAAACCATTGCACTTCAGGTGGATTTTGCTGCTACACCAGGTACTACCCGTCTGAGGTGATGTCTGTTCTGCATGTGGCTTGACACACATAGATGGCTGGATGCTCTGCTGACTCTCCAGTCCCTCTGGAGCTGGACTTTGGTGCTTTGCTAGCAGAGGAACAATGGGGAGTTCTCCGGGCAGACGTCTTATTTCTCTTTGCCAGGCACTGCAGCACTGTCTTGCTGTGTCCAGAGCAATCTCAGCCATGCCAGTCCATCTGCTACAGCTTCTGACAGCCCATATGCTCCATCCCTTTCTGTGGTACTCGCTATGGCTGATGGGTGCCTGGTGAAGACACCTCACCGAGGAACAAGATGGGGTATGTTATGGTGTGCAGTGGTGTACTGGGGAGTCAGTGGGGTACCTTGCTTCATCCTGGCAGAGATGTTCTTCATCTGCTGACAGCCTTTTTTGCCTTGTGTGACTTCAGTGAAACCCATAGCCTTCCTCCCAGGGAGAGCTTGCTGTGTCTTATGCAGCTCAGCCCCTGCACTCCCTCAGGGCTCCAGTTCTCCCTGCACTGCCAGGGGCCACCCAGCTAAAGAGAGCACTGAGGTGGTTTGGATGCAGATGTGTCCCTGACTAAATCTGTAGGACAACTGCCTTCTGAGAGTATCTATGTTTTTCTCTGCTGTCTTACCAGAGATAAATGTGGAAGCCTTTCATGGTAGAAGTTACTCTGCAAACATTATGTAGCAGGTGGGTGACAAGTGATGCTGTCTGTCATGGCTCTGGCAGCTAGAAGTGTTTGGAAATCACAGGTTTTTTTAAGATTTCCAGCACAGCAGGGAATACGGGGGTGGCACATGGTGCTGAAGCTGACAGTTTGACACTGGAATCTGCCTGGCAGCATGGATCTGTTTCAGGTCACTCTCCCATCAGGAAGGAGTTAGTTCTGAAAGTGGCTGAAAACCCCACTCATCTGAAATGGCATTTGGCTTAACCTTGCTGGCAGATAGACCACCAGCATAGCCATTTGCTCACAGCCCCCTTGCCCCTGCAGTGGGATGGGCGAGAGAACTGCAGAAAGGCAAAACGTGTGTGTTGAGGTAAAACCAGTTCAACATGACAGAGAAGGAAGATGTTTACAATTTTAATACAAATACACAGAGCGAGTGATGCAGAGCTGAGTTTCTCACCACTTGCTGTCCGATGCCCAGCTAGTTGCTGATCCACAGCTGTTGCCAGCCAACTCCCCCCAGCTTATATACTAAGCATGACATCGTATGGTATGGAACATGCCTTGGCTGGTCTGGGTCAGCTGTCCTGACTGTCCCCCCAGCCCCCAGTGCACCCTGCTTTCGCCTCCTCGCTGGCAGGGCCGAGGAAGCCAAGAAGTCCTTACCTGTGACCACTGCTTGGCAATGATCAAAACATCAGTGCACCATCAGCACTGGTTTCAGGTTAAATCCAGACCACAGCACTGCACCAGCTGCCAGGATGAAAATTAACTTTGTTCCAGCCAAACACAGAGACGCGTCCAGTGAGGTTCAGCCGTAGGTCTGTGCTGTGGGTCTGAGCAGCGGGCTGGCACTGACTGCAGGACAAGGTGCAAAACACCAAACTGAAGACTGTTTTTGGGAAGCCACCTGCGCCTCCTGGAAATCCCAGATNGAAATCCCAAATGTAAGTAATTTGCTCTGCTGGGCCCAGCGTGTTTCCAAAGGAAGGGGAAGTCCGGGCAGGGGACCTGTTCTGCAGGGACCGTGCTCAGCAATGAATTCTGCTTTCTCACTGCAGACAATCTGCTGAGCTGAGGTTTCGTTGGCTCGACACCACGGGGAAATTGCACGTCCTGGAGAGAGCCACAGCCCTGCACAGACAGGGGCAGCTGTAAATCACACTTGTAAACCAACCCCTCGTTCTTTTGGTCCCAGAGCGGCTGTGTCACCAGATGGTGCTCGTACACCGCCGGCTCCGCTCGAGCAAGGCCTGTTGTGTTGGGAAGACATTCTGGGCCGGGGGTGGTGGTGGTGGATGGGTGCGAGGTACCCGCAGGAGTG
>VZTU01032743.1:162212-211804 GCA_013400835.1 Zapornia atra | reverse complement strand
GGGGGGTGACCTATGGCGCTGCCTGGCACCCAGGGCCGATGTCGGGCGTAGTGGGAGAACCTTCGACCTCACACGTGTCTCTCCCTCTCAGCCTTGTGGCGCTGCTCTCGCTGCCTGGACCTGCGAGCAGGGAGCAGACAGGGATGCTGACATGGCGTGTGGGGAAAGTTGGGCATAACCGCACTGGGCAGAGCTGGGAAGACACTGAGCTGTCTGTGGAGGAGAAGGCATGTGAGAACAGCCTCAGCTTGCAGCCCGCCTTGTCTGCCCCTGCCACCATTGTGACCCCAAGGCATGAGTTCCTGCAATGGCCATCAGGTTTGTTCCTGCCTCTGGTGATCACTATGAGCACCTCTGGGGCCAACCATGAAGAACATGCCCAGGAAGGAGATTGCTCCTCAGTTGCTTTTTGTTGCTAAAAGTTGCACCTTGGGGTACTTTTCATGAGCAGAGTGAGTACCTGAGCCAGGAGTCCCTGCCACAGATGGGGAGCACTGTGTGCTCCCAAAAAGATGGGAGGTCTGAGCGTCACCAATGGGCAGGAGCAGTGTTTAATCTGGAAAGGCAGGCAATATCGAGGCATTTCAGCCATTCCTGCAGTAGGCAGCTGGAGGAGCTGCCCAGGGCTGTGTGTGGTCTGTGTCTCCTGCTGAAGCTGCGGTATGTTCCGGGTCTCACCACCCTTGTGCAATGCTCTCCATCCCTCTGGAAAACACGATTATTAGAATCTGTGTTGTCAGCATCAATACTCCGCTTTGTTATTTGGAAGTTTTCCTGCCCCAGCTCAGTGTCCAGAGCTACACTATGAGTTTTGTTAACTCTACAGTTTCTCAGTTCCTTTTCACAGTGGGGGATCTGGTACTCGGTGGGCTGCTGGCTCGGGGGGGTGGCTGCGGACACGTCAAACCAATTTAACCTGCCCGATTTTCCCCCAGATACATGCAGACCCCGTGTCCTTCTAGTGTCTGAGCAGAACAGAAATGTGTCAGCCCACCTCTGCTGCTGGCTGTTGGAAATGAAATTCTGTAGGTAGGAGCCTCTCCCCTTCCTGCCTTTACTGCACAAAGAGTGCAGTGGCCACTTCAGGGAGAAGGCTTTCTGGGTGCACGTGCCTCAGACGTGATCAATGTGGGCAGCGTTCATGGGTGCTGTAAGTTGACAGAGCTTCACCAAAGTGAGTGAAAGACCTATATCCTCGTTAGCTTGATGAGCTGCTGCTTTCTTTAAACTGAACAATGTTTGTTCCCACGTTCTGGTACTCGGTGCAGAGATGACTTGTGCAGCGTGACCCCAGCCAGGGCTCTGGCAGGGCGGTTGTGAGGGCCGGACATGGCTGTGGCAGGGACCCCAGCACCCTGGGAGCACGTGCCTCCCACCTGGGAGCAGGAGCTGCAGGCTTTGGATTGGTGTGTGGGCACATCTGCCCGTGAGCAGGGTTATGCCCTTGGGCAGCACTCAGCTCTGGTGATGAAGGACACTTCTCTGGCTGAGACCAGTGGTGGGGAGATGTTTGACTATTATCTAAGCAGACCTACTAAGTAAACAACTTTTTGCCAGTGCTAATGGATCTGTGTCCTTGCCTCTTGTCATTTTAGAGCCCTGGGAAATAATGTTATCAGTAGGTAAATAGATTTTAGAAAGCCACCAGCCCAGTGAAATCCTTGGGCCCTGTGATTTGAAGCTGGCAGGATCAGCAATAAGGCCAACACGATCCCCTTCCTTGCCATTTCCCCAGGCTGTTACCTCAGGCAGTGGTGGGCTACAAACCCTCAGCCTGATAAGAGCAGTCTGCTGCACAGCCCGTCTGCCCTTCCCACAGGCAGCTGGCAAGAATGTTCTTATTCCAAACTGCAGGACCAGCTGCTCCTCTTTTGGGGGGCTATGAAGCTGTGAGAAAGCAGCGGCAGCAGAGATCAACGGCCTGGGCAAGTCCCACCAGCTGCATGGTGAATGTTTCTGTGTGAGGATCCTTGGGAATAGAAATGATTGCCAGCATGCGTGTCACTTAGGATTAACTCTTCTGTCCCTTGCGAGGGGATGATTAAGTAGTGAAGTGGTTGGCAAGGGTTTTCTTTCTTCTGTTTTTACAAGTAGGAGTATTGCAAATGCCACTTTGTGCTCCCAGGAGAGATCCTTGTAGAGGATGCTCTGAGGGTAAGCTGTACATATAGCAGTGGTCTGTGCTGCAGATCTATGTCTCCAGCCAGAAAACTCACTTGGTGGGTCTTGGCATCACTGTCCAGGATGTGTTGGGACTGTCTGTGCTACAGCAGGACCCCCGCCCCACCACAGTGTCCCTGAGGCTGATCCAGCAGGTTCATCAAAGAGAGCTTGGGCTTCCTTTTGCGAGTTCATTTCCCCCTGAAATAAAAGCACTACAGCACTTTCTCTCAGAGGCACAGTTGTGCACCATTGTTTTTGTTTTCTCTGTTACAGAAATACTGCTATTTTTATTACTTGTATTTCCACTGGGAGGGATAAAAATAACTAGAATAGGGCAAATGCTTTGTGAGCACACACTGTATGTGTGGGGCGGGGGGGTGTGTGTGTGGAGAAAGCAAGCTTATAACTCCGTATTTTCCATTACAGGTATCACCTTAGCTTATTTCTTCCTGGAGTTTGAGATTAAGTATATTCTACTTTGCTTTTCTGTTTCCATGAAAACGATCTGGGTTTAAAACCTGTGCTGATTCCAAGGCAGGTTGGGATTGCAGCCTTGTGCACTCTGCGGCACAGGGAAAGGTGGCTGCGATGCTCACAGCAGCTGTGGGATTAGCTGCAGATGTGGCCTTTCCTATGTAACTCTTAGCTCTGCCTCTCTAGATGCAACCTCAGATGGCTGGGCAGAGGGAAGATAAATGCTACCCTGAGAGGAAGGCATGCTGCGCTTTCCTAAATGCCATGTGAGTGCTGCTGGAGGGAAAAGCTTGCCAGGCAGGGGAGGTCCAAAATGTCAGGGTGGGTGCAGGCAAGACAAAGCTGCTGAGCCCCATCAGAGGTTGGCAGCTCTGCCTGGATCCCTGGGAGCGTGGGGGCTCTTGTCTCTGCTTGTTTTTGCAAGGTGAGAACGCAGCTTAGAGCACAAGTTCATTCAGCTCTGGTCTGCCTGTCAAAGCAGGGGTTTTCCAGAGTGAGACAAGAGGTGCAATCTCATACCCCAGTAGCAGTATGTGTGTGTAGAGGGGATGCAGCTGGGGAGAGTCCTTGGAGAAGCAGCGTTCGGTCTTTCAGAGGTGGCAGCTGCTACCTGGCTGGTTCTCAGCCATTTGTGTTGGACAATGAACAGCAGATGTGACATGACTGCAAAGTTACAGGGTGCAAAAATGTCTGGGTTTGTGTTCTGAAGAAATATTTGTTGAGAATATGGACACTAACACTGGGGTCTCCTGTTATTGTTACCTAGCAAGCCTGGAATGTGTTGATAAGTAAATGAAAGTGAATAATGGGTCCAACATTATGTTAGTTTTAAAAGTGAAAAGTTCTTGGTATTGCCTTTGAAGTAAAATCAGGTTTTTTCCAAATAATGTAATTATATTATTGATTTCTGTATTACAAGTGGACATTAACCTTTTTCAAAGGTTTGGTGGTGGTTGTGGGACTCTTTTTGTCTGTTGAAATCTCTTTAAGGTAGATTTGGATTTCAGCTGCAGTATGTGACCAATGTATTCTGGGAATTCCTCTCTTGGTGCCAGTTTTGGTGGCTCAGGAAAAAACTGTTGCTTGCTGGGGTGATATCGTGATGGTATCATGACCCAGGGGCTCACCAGCATCCCCCAGGGTCTTGCTGCACTTTGGTTTTGGCACCCCAAGCCACGGTGCCTGGGAGGAGGCAATGAGAGGAGGAGCAGGGAG
Organism: Zapornia atra; assembly: GCA_013400835.1. Lineage (NCBI taxonomy): Eukaryota > Metazoa > Chordata > Aves > Gruiformes > Rallidae > Zapornia > Zapornia atra. The sequence goes on along the minus strand of VZTU01032743.1, from coordinate 207,952 downwards.
GAGGTGCTGCTCCCTCTCTAGCTCCTTTCGTGCCCACAGCAGCGCTGGCTGACGCGGGCTGATTACCAGTGGCTCTTTGGAAGCAGCTCTGGAACGCCTGAGCACGTGCTGAGGCTGGCTGCTTGTGTAGCTTACATCTTACAGCGATGCAGCAGGCGAGACTGCTCCCCTTGCAAACACCACGGAGGCTGTGATGAGCGTGCTGGACTTAGTCCTTGCTTTTAAAATCATTGGGTCCTGTCTTGGGGCTGGCTCCTGGGATGCTTTGTTGCTTGTGAACTGCTGGTGGTCCCTTGACACAGGAGCTTTTTGCTACATCCTGCCGCCTGTGGCCTCCGCTGGGCTGCCAGCACAGGGTGTGTGCAAACCAGTGATACTCACTCCACTGCTTTGGTGAAGTAAATTGGGTAATTATTTTTTTGGGGTGTGGGGGGAGATATTGGTGGTGTCACAGTGACAAATGTAAATGTGATGGCTACTTGGGGATGCTTCAGTGCTCTTTGCTAGAAACTGTGTGATCCTAGTTTGGGGTGGTCTGGTGCTGAAGCAAAGCCACCAAGAACTCCTCCGTATTTCAGGACACCCCAGAGGTGGCAGCTGGGTGGCCCCTGCCCTTGGTAGTGATGTATGGACTCTAGTCAGGGAGGGAAAGGCCCTCCTGTAAGGGCTGTGCAGCCTATGAAGGGATGCAGTGCCACAAATAAGGAAAGACAGAGGCTGGAGGTGTCAGTGACGGGGACAAGTTGGCTCTAAAGGCAGGTTTGGGGCATAATTTCCGTTTCAAGTGTCTTGAAAAGCAAAATGGATGGGTGGCTCTAATGAGTGTGTCATATAAATGTAATGTACCTGAGCTGGAGCTCCCAGCAAATTGCTGGTTTAGCTTCCAGCCTCGCCAATGTCTACTGAGTAAACAGAGAGTGTTGTGGCTGTGGTGCTGCCAGCACGCAGCTGGTGATGTTGGTGTCTGCTTGCACGGGGTAAACGCTTTCTGAAATGCTTCCTAACCTGCAGGCATGCTCACACTGTTTGCAGCACTGACCGGGAGGTGGTAGTGTCTAATTAAAAGTGTCTGTCTGTGACCAGGTTGGATATTGCTGCCTTAATAAATGACTGCATGCCTGTTGCCATGGCAACAGAAGTTTTTGGAAGGAGAAGTGCTTAGCAGGCAAGTTGCTCTTGCCAGAGGCTGCCATGCCAGATACAGCACTGGAGCAGGCAATGTCAGGCAGCCAGAGCCAGGGTGAGTGTGACCGAGGGGTCCTGTGTGCAGGGTGTTGGGCACACGCACCTCAGTGCCTGCTCAGCCCCCCTGTGTGGGCAGCATGTCACCAGCCCAACGGTGTGTGGCATCCAGCCTGCAAGAGGGTCAGGGATGCTGCTGAGAGGACCTGGCAGCACCCAGCAGAGCTGCATCGAGGTGTGAGGGCACCTGGGTTGTGCTGAGCTGCCGGGCCACGCTGGGCAGTGCCAGCTCCCCAGTACCTGGCCGCTGTCGCTCCCAGAAGCGGGCAGGGACCCCACAGGAGGAGACAGCTTGAGGTTACCTGGGATGGACCCTGGTGTCCCCAGCCCGGCGGTCAGACACAGAGCTCCCGGGAGGAGCCTGGGTGGCTGGGCTGGGGGCTGCCAGAGGGCCTGGGGAGCCTCCTGCTGCGCCGGGTGCTCCTGTAGCTCCTGGGAATCATGCAGTGTGAGGGCTCCAAGTGCCTTGGCAAGTAATTAACAGGCCAGATAAACACAGCGGAGTGAAGCTGAACGTACTCGTGATGTGGGGCTGAGGGACTTGTGTAGCTTTAGCCCTGGCTCTCCAATATGCTCATTATATCTGTACTAGCTTCTCTGCTCCAGAAGCTGCAAGAAATCATCCTGCTGTATGTAATTTTAATTGCCTGTTATACAATTGCTTCTTTTCCCATACCTGTCAAATATGTTCTCTGTTCAAAAGTGCAGCTCTGTCATGTGGCATGGCCTGTCTGCTAAATTACAATAGGAATAAAAAAAATACTGCAGGAAATAATAATAAAAAAGTCTAATTATGAAATACAATGGCATCCTCAATCTCTGTTGCCATCTGCAGCCTGTTGTGTTAGGACCAGTAAAAACGAATCAATAAAACCTGCTGCTTTTCTTCTGTTGCCTTTGGCAGTTGTAAGTAGTTTGTGCAGCGGTCGTGGGAGCACCCTCTGGTCTGATGATGTGCTGTCCTCAGCCAGACGATTTCAGCATTCACTTTCTTTGCAGAATTGCTCTGGGGCTGGGATTTGAAACTCTGCACCTGGAGAACGGAGGCGGGGCAGCAATGAAAGTGTTAAAAGGAATTATCCGGGCTGCAGCTTTAACAGCGTGGTGTGGAGGGCACGAAAATGAATTTGGTAGGAGGTTCTTTGTCGGGAACACGCCTCGGCAGTAAACAGATATCTGATCTCAGAGGCAATAAGGCATCAGGAGCGCTGGCAGGACTGCAGCAGGCTGTGGCTCCTGACCCGGCTCCCTCTCCCTGCCCCAGTCTGAATGCTCGGGAGGGTTTGTAGAGCTGAAGCACTGCCTGGCACTGGGTGTCCCTTTGGGTGCTGCCAGGTCAAAGGTGGAATCTGTGTGGATCTGTTTGTGTGATCAAAAATAAACAAACCCTCTTTTCCTAGTCTGACTTTCTTAGGCAGCAGAGGGGAATAGCGGAGGATGCGGTGTGGGAGATGAGTGGTACCAAGGATGACAGCCGTTGTCAGAAGGCAGTCCGCATTGTCACCGAGCTGTGCCGGAAGAAAAGCCTGCCTAGCTTGGACCTGGACATTTGCAGGGAATTCCTCCTGCTGCCTTCCGACCAGAGCCTGATCATCTCCGAGGCAGGTACAGTACTCTGGTCCTGTCTGCTCGAGCAGTGCGTGTGGCTGCCCACAGCCAGAGGCAGGCAGGAGGACTCTGGCACGGGCAGGGAGCTGTGCGCAAGTCCCGGGTAGGCTCGGGGGATCGGTCTCTGCACGCATCTCTGTGTGGCTGTGTTCCTGTACATGTATTCCACTGTGAAGCTTTGGGTGCAAGTGCTGCCTCACCTGTTGATGCTAAATGGTGTGGCCTGATGGGGAGAGCTGCACGGAGGGGCGGGCAGGGCGCTGCATGCTTGTAAAGTATAAAAACATGGACTCGTGTCTTGCATAGAGCAAAAAAGAGTAAAAAGCCCATTTAAGTAACTGAGGTGACAGGAACCAATTGCTGTTACCCCAGTTTGGGAAAAGGGAGGACTTGCATGGATTTTTGTTCATCAGTAATGGACTTAAGTGTCTTTGTTTTACTATCCCTAAGAACTGCCTGAAGTTGTTCCACCTTAGCTTGCAGAGCTAGGGAGACACCGGCACGTCAGCAATGAGCCAAGAGCCAGCAGACCACTCTAAGGGCAGAGGGGAATCTCTTTATTGGACAGCAGTTGGGTTTCTGTGTGCTGCTGCTCACAGCTGCTTGTTCCAGAGAAGTTGTCTTCTGCTCTGACTTCAGAAGACCTTGGCAGGGGGAGCTTACATCCCAGGCTCGCACGCTGCGGGGCAAAGCCAGAATCCCATGCTTTTTAGGATGGTTGATGACACTGTTGATAAGCTGTTTGTGTATCAGAACATTTGTATAGAGTGCTTGCTGCTTTTTTTCTTTAAGGTTTCTGTAGACAATGCTCTGCCAACCTAGCCTGATCCCACAGCCTGAGTTTCCAGAAACTTTTCTTCTCTCCGCCTGGGCACAGCACAGTAGCCCATCAATCCCTGCCTGAGGCTTTCTGTGCCATCTTGCTTCAGTTCCTCCTGCCCCTCTGACAGCATCTTACGAGGGATGCGACTGGCACACAGGACACTTGCAGCTCTCAGGTTTCTCTGGGCTTCTGTTGCCCCTTTGCTTGCCATGGTGCTTTCACTGTGTGCAGCCTAACACCTTCAGTTCCCATCACACGCTGCTTCTAAGGTGTCTGTCATCTGGCAGTGCCTTTGCACCTGCTTATTCCAAAGGCCTTTTACCACACTGCTGCATCGCTTCCAGCGCAGTTGTTTCCTCTGTTGCAAATAACTTAGCTGCATCGCTCCATAATTTTCTACCTTGGTTGCAAAATAAGTGTTTTCTGTCTCTGTGCAGCAGAAATACCTGTACAGATCTTGTCCTGCCCACCCTAATGTGATCAATAGTTGCCTGGCGTTAGTGCAGCCCATTCAGGACTGCATTTCCAGGTCATATCACATCACATCACATCCGTCTTTAACATCTCATGTGTTTGTCTGCTCTGATCTCTGGTTTAAGCGCCGGCCTCTACCCCAGTGCCCTGGGCAAGTCATGCCAGGCTGGCTGACTGCAACGGGTGCATTAGCAGCTATTACTGTTGTCTACACTCCACATGACTGCGCCCATTTTTATGTCTAGACAGCACTGAGGACACGGTTCGGGCCCAACGGGTGCTAAGAACTCTCAAATGCCTGGATGTAAAGCTGCTCCAGCAAGGGAAGCACAGCTGCCTACCTTGCGTGTTAACTAACGGAATGGTTGGGGCAGTGAGATGCCGTTCGTGTTAGTGTCTGGGTGTTTAATTCTCTGCGTTTGTGCTTTGTCCATTTGACACTGCAGACTCGTGTTAAGCTAATTTGCTATCAACACCGGGTGTCCTGCGTTCAGATCCACCGAGTCCTTCCTCATAAAGATCCCTACATGAAGAGTGAGGCTGTGCACAGCTGAGCAGCGACGGGGCTTTGAGGCAGGTGCCGTGTGGGTACTGGCAGGAGTCAGAGCAGGAGTACTGGGTCCCGCCAAGCGTGCCCGGGCTGGATGACACAGCCCCGGTACCCTGGGCGCCAAGGCTGCTGAGGTAAAACTGGCCCTATGTCATCATCACGTGAGGTCAGCGGCTTCTCTGTCAGTTTGTTACCTCTATTTGCTAATAGCTAAATCAGCTTGGCTTGCCAAGTATCTCGATGAAGTTCACATCACCTGCAAGCAGGCAGATGAAAGCACTCCAGTGCTGTGCAAACTGGGAGCCAGGGCTGCTTCTGCACAGCTCTGCTTGCCCTTAGTCCCAGGGAGGTGGTTTGGGTCTTTCTGATGTTTCAGCTATGGATGAAGAGCAGTATCTTCTGGGGATGCTGTGGAGTAGCAAGGAAATTATCCAGGTATCACTAACCTTCTTGAACTGCATCTGACAGTGTCAAAAACCCTGAGAATATAAAAATATTACTGAGTAGTTTATGTAAGAATCTGCCAGAATATGGTGTTATGCAGCATCTTATTTTTTTAAACCATTTTGTGCTGAATGTGGAAAGTGCTACTGTGCATAAAGTAAGTGCTCCTCTGCTCTCTGTACTTCGGGTTATGCAATAGCTGATGCTTCTACTTAAGTCAAAAAGAAATATAGCTGCAGTGTTTCTCCAGTGTGCCGTACATTGCTGTACACCCAACAAAGGAGCATTGCAGGCTGCTGCTGCTGGCGAGTAACCCGGCAGCTAAGTATGTCAGAAAAATAAGGTACTTGGATGAGGAAGGTTTTGGTGTGGATGCGTCAGTGGATATGCGAGGGCGAGCGTTTGCCTGCAGTTTGGCCTGTGGCGGTGCCAGGAATAGAACTGATCTCTTGGCTGTGGGCCCTGAGATCGAGCAAGATGCAGCATCCTTTTGTTGTGCCTATCTAAAATCCTCCCCCGTAGCTCCCTCCATCTGATCGCTCTCTTCCCTGCCAGTCCTCAGCTGTTGTGCAGCGACACGGCGAGCATGACTAGTACACAGGCATAAGCTGAGGACAGTGGAAATGCCTGTGATGTAGGGATGGCGTTTACCACTGTGGTGATGTGCCTTCGATAAATGGATGCATCGTTTCTCTGCCCCAGAAGTGCAGCAAGAGCCCCAGGACATAGCTCTGAGACAATCTGTGGACAAGCCCTGCTGAAGTGCCAGGTGCTTGGCTGATGATGCAGGGGAGCCCGTGCTGCCATGGGCACACTGCACTGGGCACAGCTGGCTGCCCCAAGGCACCTGCCCCTCTGTGCACGGGACTGGAGCTGCTGGTGGGAGAGCAACAGACCCCAGGTCTGTGGGAAACAGGGAGCCTAATCCTTCTCTCTAGGGCTCCAGCGGTGGAGCAAGCTCTCCCCTGAGTGCTCCTGCCTGGAGCTGGTCCCAGGGGGCGAAGCCCACAGTCCTTCCTGCAGGCTGCTTGCTCCAGGCTGCCAGCATTGCTGGGTACCGGGCAGCACGTCATGCCCCACACGGCTCTCACCACCACGCAGTGTGCTCATCCACACAGCTGGGTGCTGCTCAGTTCGGACTGAGCTGCGTTGCGACCCCCAGTGTTTGCCTGAACCAGGTCCTGCTCGCCACAGGCATGCAGTGCCAGGCTGGCTGTGGACAGAGGCTGTTGGCCAGCCCTGGGAGGTCGTGCCATGCAGGGAATGGCACAGAAGGTGGGAGCTTGCCTCCTTGAAGAGATTTGGAAACAATGTGGTCCTGAAAGGAATGGGCAGAGCTGGCTCGTGATGCTTGCTGACTGCAAAGGACGGTCCACGGGTACAGGAGAAGATTTGCACCAGGATCAGAGCACAGCCACAAGCAAACCCCTGGGTTTGATGTCTAGCTCCAGCACTACCACGTTGTGACTTTCTTTAAATAACGTGCTGGGGTTTTTGCCTCAGTGTGTCCATGTGTAAAAAGCTTCACCACCCCGTAGAACAAGTGTGGGGTAGAAGGGATGACATGCAGAGGGGTTGCCCAGCAAGCCACCATGGGACTCTGCGCTCACCAGTCCCTGTGTTGCCCCTTAAACCCTTCCACGCTCACGATTCACGCCAGCAATGCAGGATGTAAAGCTGAATGGAGAGGATGAAAATGGACAGCTGGGGAAAATGCAAAACCAGAAGAGACTTTACAGAGATTTCTGCGTCCTAGCAGGCTGTGTGAGCTGTCCTGTGCTCTAACCCCACAGTAATTCAGAGCACATTTAGTGTTTGCCCTTTGTGTGAACTGTCCTTTTTAAACTTCATGGTGCAGGCAGTACATCTTGTACAGCACTGAACACCCTCCTGGCCCTTCGCAAACACTATTAAAATGTTGAACCCACAAGTGCATAAGCGTTCTTGCTGCAGGCAGAAAAAGGGGTGAATTTTTTGTGCAATAGGGTTTTTTTTCCCATTGCAGGAATGTTGATGGGGGAAGATCACTTTTATATGGAGAAATTGCTTCTGGACTATTTTGCTTGGGAAGAAAAAAACCAACCAAGCCCAAAAATCCCTTGGCAGGACACTTTGACTAATGGCAAAATTGCTGACATGCCCCTTCACTGACACAAGATACCAGCAGCCACTACCTATGACAAACGGGCAAGTCACTGAGTTTACTTCCCAGCTGTAATAACACACCTTTCCGAATCACCGCCCAAGTGTATTTTAAGTAAATATATCAGTAATTATGTTTAAAGCCACCCAGGCATGGTTAATTTTGTGTTTCCAGGGGCCAGGCACGTGAGGAGTAGCACCCTGGGGCAGAGATCGTTCTTATTGCAGAGTAAGGCACTTGCAAAATGGATCTTGCCTTCCTCTGCGAGCGGGAGAAGATCCAGCCAGAGCTGTGTGCAGCTCTTTAGCCCAAGTGAAAAGGTTTGTGCTCTGACCCTGAAGGTGTCAGGTTCAAACCTTGCTACCTTGTGAAACTGTATTAAAATAAGGTTAAAACCAGCAGCATAAATCTGTGGAGAATGGATTCTACGGTCTGTCTATGCACACGTGTCTCTGCTTAGGTATTGTGTGGATCTGTGACTCTACAGCTGCCTCTGGCTACGCACTCTGATGGTCCCAGTAAATAAAAGGCACCTACGGAGCTGCCTGGAGCCTGTATCTTCAGGAGCTTCCTAAGTACCTCTCTGCATAGACGCAGGTTTGCATCTGCCTAATTGCTGTTGGTTGACTCACTCCTGAGGCAGCGCAGGGAGGCTGATCGTGTTTGTAGGTTTCTTTGCAGACCTCGGAGCCCGTTCCAGTGCAGCTGCAGTAGCCTCATGCCTAGTCAGGGATCAGCATCTAAAACTCCATAGAAACAGGCAGCCAGATTGCAGCTGGTGTTAATTGAGTGTGTGAGCAGGCTGAGGACAGGGACCAGGACTGAGCTGAGGAGCAGATACCTCTTTGGTAAGTCCACATTTCTGAAGTTACTTTGCTCATTTTCTGCCTTTTTCATACAATGGAGCCTTTTTTTCCTTAACAAACATTTTGCTTAAGCAGTTTCTGTCTTTGCTGTTGAAACATTTTCTCCTGGTTTCAGTATTCTCCCTGCGTTTCACTGAAACCCAGCATGTGCTTTTAGCTAGTTCAAATCAGGGCATAGCCTGACTCTCATCTTCCCCATTGTTTTGCGGATGACTCTGAGAAGCTGGTATTTCTCTGTTTGCAGGTATTTGTTGCTTGGCATCTTTGCTGTGCTGAAGTCATGCCAGTGCAATGTGCACAGCCTGCTGCATGTACCGTGCATTCACTAACAGTCCTATGTGTGCATCCATTGCTCAGAGATAAAAACAGAATGATAACTGGATCTGGAGTCTGATACAATTTTTCATTTAACTATAGTTTCAACTATCCTTGTTTTTCTTACCTGTTTCTTCTTGCTGTTCACGTTTCCAGGTACAATCGTGTGTGCTTCTTTAGGACCCCAGGTTTCCATCTCATGTCAGTCAGGCAGCTTTTTCTATCTTTAATATTTGTTATTTCTTTCTCAAATACAACAATATATGTTTTTCCTTCCTATCTGTGTATTGTAAAATCAGGAACCTTGTCTCTAACAGCCCTTATTGTTTCAATCCAGTGGCCTCACTAACAACTGCCACTTAGCCTAGCAGTTGTTTGGGAGAGATGTGTTTTGTCTCTCTGCCACACACTGTCTTTAATTATACTTGTACATTGCAAAATGGCATCCTAGAGGGGCAGAGAAGGGATGTTTCAAGTGACTGTACATTAACTGCACATTTTCCATGTCTATGGAAAAAAGAAAGTTATCTTGCAGGCTGTCTTGTGTGTCATGAAGCTGCAGATGCTAATTAAGGCCACCTTTATATTTAGCTCAGTTTACTATGCTGTAGCAGGTTAGTGTTTGACAACATGATGGGAGGCTGTGCAGTGAAGGCAGGGCACCAGAAACTCGGCTCATACAAGCCCTTTCAAAACCATCGTTAAGATGCACAGTCCTACAGTGTTTGGTTCTATGGAATAAATAACAACCACCCAGAAATCCTGGCATGCCCGTGCCTCTGGGAATGTAGGCATTGCTCTGATTTCCTATGCACATTTGTAACTGCTGCAAAGAAAGGCATGTGCTCTTGTAACAGCGGTGTCAGGTGAGTACAGAGAGCACCTCCTTCATTGCATTCTTTCCGTACGCAGCACTTCATCTCCTGGGTGTCTGCAAGCGTTTGCTCAGAGTTATTTGAGCTCAGCTCAGAATCTGGTCTCTGGTCATGATGTTCATGAGCTGCATGGCACAGAATGGTCACAGGAGAAGGGAAGAAGGAATCTCAGAGCCCGTATAATAGATCTGTAGGATCAGGCAGTCCAGCCTGTGCGCATGACTGCTGAGCAGTACATCTTAGGGTTAAAGATCTCTGTCGTGGTTACAAGCTAATGGAAGCAGCAGTGACCGGCAGGAGCAGAGCCATTCAGGGAGGACATTCCCTGTCATTCATCGCAGCCTGAACAAAAATCCTCTTCTCATACCTGCTGCGCTCCCGGGGCAGCACGGTGTCCCTGCACCAGGCAGCGGCTCCCATGCAGGTATGTGGCTGGGGGATCCCTCCCAGCTGCCCTGTGTCCTGCACAGACCCTGCTTCAAACGAGCTGGTCCTGGTTGGCCACGCAGACTGATCTTTGGTTTGCCAGGTGGTGTAAGCGTGGCGGGTTGAGTGAGAGAAAGGGGGCACGGCTTGGGCTTACGCAGCGGTACTGCATCTAGATGGCTTTAATGGGCAACTGCATCTCTTGAGGATGCAAACCTCTGTGTGCGCAGCGTCCAGCCTCTCTAGCATCCAGAGCCAGGGGAGTTCTGGGTGAATCCTCTACTTCCTGCTTTGGGTCTGCTGTGGGGCAGGTCCAGGCAATAGAACTCCGGGCATGCTGTCACCAGTCAGGGCCCCCTTTGCACTTGTGGGGGTTCTGTGTCGCTGGAGGCGGACACTTTGCCAAAGGAGAGCCTGGGGAAAGCCTTCAGGCCACCTTGCCCCATGCTTGGGACCTTCTGCTCTCCCCCAGCTGAGCTTTGCTTTTTTGGGTCCTCAGGCCGTGTCCCCTCACCCTAGCCCAGAGTGTAGCCTTGGAGATGCCTGGCACTCAGATCAGCCTTACAGCAGGGTTCACCCTCCGGGGCTGTAGGCTGGGATGCAAACAGACCCCAGTTCTGCTCCCAGTGAAGCCTTACCCTCAGATCTTTTCAAGGGAGCCTGATTTTAGGGTTTTTTTGAACCAAAACAGAGGCAAAGAGAGACCTGCAGGGAAACATTTTCCCCAAATTGAATCTTGGCATAGAAGTTGAAGACAGCAGCTCTGTCACAGCGAGCCTGACACCAAAGTGCTGCCAACCACGGTCTCGCAGCAGTCATGGCTTTAACATTTCTGAAGGGAAAGTCTAAGGTCCAGGGTCTTTGGTCACTTCAGGGAGACAGAGTGACAGTGAGAAGCTTTTGCATTTTTTGTTTGCATCGCATCTTGAAACGCCGCGGTATTGCCACGTCCTAGAAGGGTCTGTGTTACGGTGCTCTGCCAGGCTCTGCTCAGCATCAGCAGGTCTGGACAGAGACCTCCCCATGCCTAACAGCCTCAGCAAGGCTTCCCTGGCACATCGGCAGTGCTCAGCTCAGGTCCTCTATGCATGGGGCTATGCCAGGGGAGGATGGTGATGCTCTGTGTTGGATATTTAAGCTCAGCCCAGGGACACCATGTGTGTTCAGCACTGCCGAGTCATTTACAGATGTTGCTACAGCACATTGTGATAAAATGTCATGGGTTTAGCACACAGATATGTACTATAATTATATGCAGTGTGGCTTATAATAGTTCATTAGATTGTCATCAGTTAGGCATAAAGCAATGACAACTCTTACTATCTCATTTATAATACTCTAGAGAACAGCGATTAAGACACAAAGCGACCTAAATCACTAGGGGATGTTTTCTTTGGTTTGGAACTTTTTTTTTCTTTTTTTTTTGTCACTTTTGATAACAGAAATGCTGCATTGCTGACAGCTACACGTTCCCCTTCTTATTGCACATGCCAGCGAAAGTTTGAGTAACAAATGTGCCTCTAATGCAGCCTGGAGGGAAGGTCTGAATCGGCAGGCAGATCAGTAACTACCCAACACCAGGACAGTCGGTCTGCGGAAGCCTTTGAGCTGTTTCCTCTGGGTGTTCTCCTCTCCCTACCACGTTCTCTCTGTTCAGCACGCCTGTCAATGGACACCATCCGGCATGAGAGTCCCTCCTGAGGGACCGTGCCACGGGGTGCAGCAGGGACGAGGACCACACACGCGCTGCCCTCCCCGGGGGAGCCAGCAGCTCGAAGCCCTCCTGCCTGCGTGCCTGCTTCCCCCCAGCCAAGTCATAGCAGGAGCTTCAGCTCCAGCCTGGATATGTGAGCAAAAAGAACACCAACTCTCTTTCCTTCTCGCAGGCAGTGCACAATGTGGGGGGCTGCCCAGGACCCTGTCGTCTTGCAGTGACGAGCTGTATTGTTTAAGTGTTTTCTCTTTAATTATAATTTAAACTGGAGTTTTTGAAATTTGGTTGTTTTCAGGTACTGTCACTAACAAGCGGGGAGCTGGTTTCCAGGACAACAAATTACACAAATGTTAAAGGAACAAAACTTTTCATGAAGTTGTCCATGTCTCACGTTCTAGTCATTCTCCCAGGTATAGACCCACATCCCCTGAAGAATTGCATTAAATGGTGAAAGAAGCGCTGGCACTGCTTAATGAAGGAAGTTTTGTCTGGATCTGGACGGGAGTTGTTGAGGTTGCTGTTTGTGCTTGGACCATAAATCATAGTTGCTTGAAACACTGGATCCCTGCAAGGTCTCCTTATGAAGCAGGTTGTCTTCATACTTAACGTGCAATAATGAGCTGGTTTGAATTTTATAATCTTATATAATTACTCTCAAAATAGCTCCTGATTCATCCTTCCCTTTGAAGCTTAGAGTTTGCATTCCAATAAGCTCTTGCATGGCAGGAACCCTGTGGTAGTAGCAAATTAATTTTTAAAGTTTTTTCCTATCCCACTGAAACTTTGGCATAGCCAATTTATGCATCCTTGTGACTGTCTTCTATAATCCAGAGCTGGGCGGGCACAGGAGACAAGGGGGCTCTTTGGGGCTCCTGCGGAGCCCGTGCTGCCAGGAGGAAGCTGGTGGGAGCCGACAGTGCGAGACTCGGCATCCAGGGACTGAGGAGGCACCAGGACAGGTCTCCCTTTAGCTCTGTGCAGGAGCAGCTTGGTGAGTTAGCAGACTTTCCAGGGGTACATTTCAGAAACTCCATGAAGATTTCCTTTCAGAACATGTGTGGTGTTCATCTCATGAGGATCTCCACCACTTGTGAGGGCAGTTTGCTGTTGAGCTGCGTGTGACCTGAGTGTGAAAGTGCTCTTCCTGTGAAACAACCTGTGAAAACTTCCTGCTTTTGCATTGTTTCCATTGTGCTGGCTGCTGTGAAATTGCTTGTGGTTGGTGTAGAGTAAGGAAGCGAGATTTGGGCATGCTCTACATCTGTGGCAGTGTCCTCTGCCCAGCATCGCTCTGCCCCCTGCAAGGGAGCCTGGCATGCAGCCGAGAGCATGTTGCTCCGAGCGGGGTGTCAGTAGGAACAGGCACAGCCCCATGTGGGAGCTGACACTTGCTTCTGCTGCTCGGATCAGTCCTGGGATAGAAGCTGTTTGGAGGCTCGAAGAGAGAGTCCTGTAACCCATGGACCTGCCGGTGACACGTCCCCCATGCTCCCCGGTCCTTCTCCCTCCTTGCCACTACACAAGGGCTGCTCTGCAGCCCTCATCCCCACCCACAGCATGAGATAACGTCTGAGGCATGGCAAAAGCTCTGCTCAATCCGTAACTGTTTTCTGACCCAGTCCTCTAACATCTGCTGGGAACGTGATGAAATATTCTCCCCTCGCTAACGACCCACACCTCTGTGATCTTGTCTGAGCAGCAGCCTCTGCTGCAGTGCTGCACAACTCGGCTGCCTGTGACAAGCGAACTGACTGCAGTTGGGCTTTGAAGTGACAGCTGCTAATGACTCGTCTAGCTCAGGAATATTTCAGGACATGTTCCTGTAGCTCACAGCTGCCTAAAGAACACAACCAGTAAATTGAGAAGTGCTGCTGGAGCTGCAAATGACAACCAAATGGCAGCAAGTACGCCTGGAGATGTGACAGTGAAGACATCAGCAGAGGACTGACGTGCTGGACATAATCCCAGCAAACAGGAGCTGAGCGAGCAGGCTTGCAGTGCTTCCCCCCTGCAGCTCTGTGCTCCACAGACCCCAGCACCCACTTAGCTATGGGCTCTGCTGAACACAGCTCCTTGCTGATATGCGAACTGAAGCCGTGTTGGTGACAAGGACAATCTGATCATTATTTGCTGTTACCATTCCCATGGCCGTGGCAGCCTCGGGGAGGGGATGAGGAGCTGGCTGCGAAGCATGTGCTGCTGCACTGCAGCTCGCCTCCCATCAAACACAGCATTTCAGGATTTAAAAGATAGCTGCCTTCCTTTTCAGAATGCCTGTGGCAAAGTGCTCTGTGTGTGGCTGCCTTGCAGGGTTTGTTCTGAGCGGTGTTCCCAAAGGGGCCATTGCCTTGCTCTGCTCTGGTTCGTACTATGGGCTTGGCTGTGGTGCTGCTGGATGCTGTGCTGCTGCTTTGGATTAACATTCAGTTTCGGCTCCGTCTGGTCCCTGCTCCCTCCTCTGTAAAGGTTCAGAGCTGAATGGTGTTGCATGTCCATAGCTTGTATTTGAGAGAATCCTCTTCCTCTGCCCTTGTCCTGTGCTCCCCCTGGCCCCAGGCATCTGAGATTCACCACAGTTTCTCCTGCCCAATTTCCAGCCCTCAGCTAATCAGAGGTACATTGCTGAAGCTTCTCAATTGAGAGAAAATTAGATCAGCAGTTGGTGGGTGCCTCATGTGGTCTTTTGTAGCCCCCAGAGCTGCCTGCCTTCTCCTCCAGCAGTAACTCTTGTAGTAATCCATCATTTGAATGCGTGATCTCTACAAAGCCCTAGAGAAATAGAACAACATATCCTCACAAGCACTGTTGCAATAGAAAAATGTAGCAAAAAAGGACAGAGAAGCCTGGCAATATCTCCTGAGGTGGTTTGGGCAACAGTTGGTATATTACACTGGAAAACCAGTTGTCCAGGCAGTACGAACAAGGTTAAGGTACGTCACCATCCCCCCTGAACTCTGGGCTCTGCCACTTCCCGTCACCGCTCTCCCAGGAGCGTTTGCTGCCACAAGATGTTACCTGCTCCAGGTCATAGCTCAGAGTTGCTGGGAGAGTTTGGATAACACCATGTTAATTTGTATTTGCACCTCCTCCTTTTGAGCTTTATCTGTTCAAATACAAGTTGCAGTAAAATCCACTTCCAGCATGGCAATTTATCTCATGTCTCTCAAGGGAGCTGGGCTGGGATGAAGAACCGGCTTCGAAGAGGGTGCGGAACACCAGGAGCCATCCTGAGCACCCAGGCCTGCTGACCTGGCAGCAGAGTGCTGCCTGTAACTTCTGAGAGGAGAATGGAAGAGGAACATAGTTCGTGTATCTTTCCTCAGGTGGGAGCTCTCTTGGAGCAACAGCTCACTGAGGAGGGGGATGCTGCGAGCTGTGGGGGTCCAGCGAGCTGGATGCAGCATGGGAAACATTCAGTCAGGGAGAGGCTGAAGGATTTATGTGCTGCTCTGCATCAGATGGAGCCCTCCCACACACCTCTCTCCTCCCTGGCCTGGGAAGCCTTGGCTCTGAACGTCGCACGGGGTGGGATGTACAAGCAAGAGAGGTGGTCTTCCCCCCGGCTGAGGTGTCCTTTGGTCGGCACTGCTGGAGCAGTCTTTGGGGAACAAGCCGTACCTCAAGCCACACCAGGGACATGCAAGCAGCCCCTGGCACTGGGGCTTTTTCTGTGAGATAAGGAATTATCTTGTTTTTACAGATTTTCCTAAGTTAAAGGTCATTTAAAGCATAAGACTTTGAACGCTAGGTTGTTTTTTTTCCAAAAGTAACTGGTATTTTCAAATTCATAAGAGAAAGCTCATTAAATCAATTAAGGTCAACTCTGTCCAACTGATATTTAAGTTTAATAAGTCATGAAGAAGTCTTGAGGAATTCAGTGTCATCTTCAGACAAGCCAATATTCTTCCCAGGCAGATGCTTAAAAAATGTCTGTAAAATCCTGATCCCTTCTACTCGCCTTTTATGTGAGCTGTCAGCGGAAGGAGTAGGAGGTCATGCATAAAAGTATCTGTGAGTCCTGTCAAAGACGTTATGAATGCAGCTCAGCAAGAAGTGACGTGAACTCAGAGCTTTCTTAAGCTGGCAACAGGTTTTCAGATGGGATAACCCATTATTTCTGATGTTTTCCATTAATGAGCCTGGTGTGCTAGCAGATCCGTGCTATGTAACTTCTTGGAATGGGCAGAACTGTCTTAACAGAAGCTTTTCTGTCTCCTAACAGTGCCCAGTGATAGATTCTGCACTGTAACTGTAACAAGAGAGTCCAGGTTCTTCAGTTTCCTTATGAAACTGTTCGACATGGAGTTTCCTGGGCACAATTCCAAGACTTAAAGTATAGGAAAATAGTGCCTCTGCACTGTTGGCTTTGCTGAGAAAACATTTAGCCAAATCTCCAAGGAAGCCCCACTGCTGACTTGTACAAGCCTATTTATTATTGAATAAGACAGGACCTATTTATTCACCTCTGTAGTGATCTGTATTTCCACCTTGGAGCTACAGCAGAAAATAAATGGTGCAGCCTGACCCGTGCAGGAGGCTGGTGAGGGAAAGTTGCAAAAACTTCTGGATGGCATTTATTCTCATGGCTGGTGGCTTCCAGCCCTATCTTATAAGAACCAAAGCGAAAATCCTGAACAGGTAGTTGTTGTATTCCCAGATAGCTTGTTAGCAACATTTGCAGATAGAAATGGGTTCCTGAATATTTTGCTGCTTTGGCACATCAGTGGTGGTCATGTTATTTATTATTTTTAAAAATAATTTTTAAATTCAGCTATTTTTGTCAAGATAAAAAACTTAGTCTTTCCTCATATTTCACAGATTTTCTGTCTTAAACATTAAATGTCATATTGCAGCTGTGCAAAACTAAACGGTATGATCAAAGGGAACAGAAGGGGTTCTGTTTAAGGTAAAGCGTACGTCAGGCTACTTATAGTACCTTACATCAGGCTACTTATAGTAGCTGTGATGGGAAGCACAGATTTGAGTTTCCCAGATTATCTTCTAAAAGCCAAACTGGCTGGTAAGGATGGATTTTGTGGGAGATTGGTTTAAATTCAGTTTTTGGGTGAGTGTAGCATTTCTCAGAGCCCCTGGAGGTGAGCACCTGTGGCCTTAAGTGGTTTAAACATGAAGAGGTGTAGTCAGCTGGGGCTGCTTGGGCAGTTCAGAAGTACACTCCTCCAGCAGCGAGCTGAGTAGCTGCTGGCTGTTTCACATGCCAGCACAAAACCTTCGTGGTCCAAGCGTACACAGAACCAGAGTAAGTATGAACTTCTGGAGCCTTCGATGGGGTTTTGCTTGTCTTTCTGTCCTGACTCACACCTAGGTAATTCAAGGAGCATAGTGTTACCAATCACTACAAAGAACAGAAATTGTCCCTGGACTCACAGCGATCAGTGTCTGAGTTGTCTGTAGTCTGGACGCTGCCGACTTGAGAGCAAACCTGTCTTCATCTTCAGGGACGGGTATTCTTTGTGGTTCTACACAGTTGCACTTTCAGGTTGGGTGGGAACATGGGAATGAATACACTAAGAATTGAACCAAAAATATCCAGTGTTTTCTCTTTTTGAAGTGTTATGAATCATTTCACAGCCTAGATTGTGTGTGTGTATATATATATCTTCCTTTTTCCCTGACTCTTCATGCATAGCTGTGGAAGCTCTTTCCTCTCCAGAAAAAGACTGAAATGCTGAAATACACCGTGTATGAGGTAACAGTGACTCAGAGAACATGCACAGCTTCAGAATAAGCAAGAATATGTTGTACTTTCTGTACAGTGTTTGGTTTCACTGCATTAGCAGCTTGTGATTTTTAAATTATTTTTTTAAATTGGTACTTACTTTTCATTCCCTATAGGCACAACAATCTGCTTCCAGGATCACCATAGATAGATAGGTATTTTTAATATCATGCCCGAACACCTATGGTATGAAATAAAAAGGCAGTTTCTGCTGGTACAGCACAAGAGCCTGCTAAGAGCTCTCTGCTAGTCACGATACACATCATTTTGGACCATTTCTTCCCTTTACTTATGGCTTTCTCACCATCTTTATTTTCTCTTCTTTCTCCTCTCCCTCTCCTCTCCTCCCCCCCGTCTCTGGTGCCTTCTCTCCTGCTGTAGAGCTTTCCGTCAGCCTCCTCGCAGTCATAGTCATTGTGTGTGGACTGGCGCTGGTGGCAGTTTTTCTGTTTCTCTTTTGGAAGTTGTGCTGGGTTCCCTGGAGGAACAAGGCCATTCCCCCTAACCCAGCCGTCCTGCAGAGCGAGGCAGGCTGCAGTAAGGAGGGCATGGCAGACAAGCTCAAGGAGACGGGTGCCATCAGTTTCCTGGAGGCAGCGGTGAAGATCAGCCACACGTCGCCAGACATCCCCGCAGAGGTGCAGATGTCCATGAGAGACCACATCATGAGGCGCACGCGGATCCAGAGGCAAACAACGGAGCCGGCGTCTTCGACCAGGTGAGCGGGAAGCAGGGCTCGGCAGGCCGCGAGAGGCCTTTGAGGGTGTTTCAGGGTGGCTGAAGAAAGCGCTCGCCTGCAGGTGGGTCTGCTCTCCAAAGATTGGTCACTCACGAGCTGGTGTGCTGGGGCCACCTCACTGTGGGCCCTTCCAAAGAGGTTGAGGACCCAGGCCCTGTGACTCGTCCTCATTGTGTCAAGCTGTCAGTGTACTTTGGCCACTTTAGTTCTGCTCCTGCATGAGAGGCAGGATGAAGTACCCATGATGGTATGCTGTCAGACAGAATTAGACCTTTGTGCTCTCTCCTGCTTTTGTGGCTCAGAGCAGAAACAATTAGATAAGCAGAACTGACGTATCACTCGCTGCACGAGCTCAGAACTAGCCGTGCTCAGCATGCGTCTGTCAGGCAGGGACAGAGGGATCAGCATCGCACTCAGTATCAGGCTGTACGAAGGTTGCACGGCACCTTCCTGGCAAGCACACTGAGAATTGCCATACCTCTTCCTCGACACAGAAGGCCATGAAACTGGGACAGGAAAGGGTGATCGCAGGGTCCTGGCTGTGCCCCAGCACTTCTGCTTGCTCTGCTGGCCGTGCCCGGGATGTGTGCGGGAGCGTGACTGTGAAAGCAGGCATTGCTCAGAAAATTGGCTGCAGTATCGCAGAATTAATAAGGCACCGATTGCAGCCTTCTGTCTGAAGAGACTGGAGTTAAAATCAACCTGCAACTGGGCCACATATTCTTTTGTTTAACAGTGCTGCTTTTTAGACAGCTTCTGCTTTTATTGCACATCTCCAGTAGAGGAGAAAACAAAATCTCAGCCTGTCTGAGCTGGGACAAAGCGGGACCTAGTGGGAGGTGGGAAGGTTTCAAACCCATTTTCTCAAGTGAAAGAGCCCAGCTTGAACCACAGGCAGGCAGCCAGACCCAGGGGCACTGGGGAACAACCTCAGCAGTTCGGGATCTCTGACTCACAGCCCAGCCTAGCCCAGGCCAAAAAGCCTTTGAGGAACCTGCCAAGGAGAAGTGAGTTCGTCTTTACCATGTATCACCGAAAGCTGATGCTCTGGCTGTATGAGCCCTTGGTATGGTTAAATAACTTCATATACTGCTCTTGTAAACATGAGGTAATCTGACATGATGCCCTGAGTCCACAGAAAGCTTTTATGCTTTGCTCAGATAAAGCTTTGCTTACATACAGCTTCCCTTGTGCTGAAAGGGAGCTCAAGGCAAGAGCTGGCTTCCAGAAGGTGATGTGTGTTCCTCCCCATTGAGAATTATCTGTTTCTGATGAGAGTCTGTTGGGGAAGTCTGCAAGCAGCAATACCAGCAGAACTAAACCAAACTTTCTGAGCTGCTTGTGGCTCTCTTGCTTTAATATGTTTTTGCCTGAGGGAAACTTGGTGTCAGCATCTTGTAACTCTAAGGACTGAGGGTGAGAGAGTCCTATGGCTTGTTTAAAGAAGTGTTTGGTCTCGTGTATTTAGCTGTGGGCTGTTACCTGTGAAACAGGTGAAAAAATGCAGCTTGCTGCAAATACAGTGAAAGCTGGGAGATCTGCTGGATCAGTTCCATTGACCACTGGAGGTGTTTCTTCAACTGTTCATTTCCATAACATTCTGTGCAGAGGTCAGGAGCACCCATAGCACGTGTTCTTGGGCTCTCCCTGCTTTCATACCATTAGTAGTCAGGGAACGAAAAGGAGAGAACTGTCCTTGGGAAACCATTCAGCTGTCATGTCTTCCTCCTGCAGGCACATCTCCTTCAAACGGCACCTTCCTCGGCAGATGCATGTATCCAGCATGGACTACGGCATGGACCCGCCGGCTGTGGCCGAGCAGCCAACCAGCATCGGCCGCATCAAGCCCGAACTCTACAAGCAAAAATCTGTTGACTCCGAGGACCCCAAAAGAGAGGCAGCAAAGACCTGTGGGAAAATTAACTTCACTCTCAAGTATGACTATGAGAATGAGACGCTGACTGTCCGGATTCTCAGGGCTTTTGACTTGCCAGCCAAAGACTTCTGCGGCAGCTCAGATCCCTATGTGAAGATCTACCTCCTGCCTGACAGAAAGCGCAAGTTCCAGACACGAGTCCACAGGAAGACTCTGAACCCCACCTTCGATGAGTCCTTCCACTTCCCTGTGCCCCATGAGGAGCTGGCGAGCAGGAAGCTCCACCTGAGCGTCTTTGACTTTGACAGGTTCTCCAGGCACGACATGATAGGAGAAGTTATCTTGGAGAACCTGTTTGAGGCCTCAGACCTTTCTCGGGAGACTTCCATCTGGAAGGACATTCAGTATGCGACGACGGTGAGTGTCTGCCTCCAAAGCAGGGGTGACCCTCCAAAGGTCATCCCTGTCCTGGGAGCGTTCGCATCGTGGTGCTGTGGCGTGGTGCACGGTGCCTGTGTGTGCAGAGGACAGGTACCGAGTGGGTGGTGAGTGGCTCCAGGGCAGGATGGGTTGGGATTCCTGTTTTGGCTGGACTACCTAAGGAGGTATGTCCTGCACAACTGCCATGTGTTCCGAGTTTTATTGGGAACAATGCTGGAACAGCGGATGTTTTCATAGATAAGCAATCTAATTTAATGGGGAAAAAAGACCCACAAAGTCAGGTCAAGAGACACCAACAGAAGGGTTGTTGAGGGAAAAGCCTCCAAAGAATGTGTGAGAGGAGCATAGCCAACACTGTGCCCATGACACGCTGTGTAGTGACCTTGCCCAGCTCCCACAGAATGAGTGCCGCGGTTGGCTCGTCCCCTCGTTCCTTCTGTGCCGTTCTGTGGGAGTGGGCCAATATTGGTACGTCTCAGCCTGCTGCAACACACCCAAGGACATTTCTGTTTAATCAAAAAATGAGAAGGGTAAATACAGTTTTCATAATACTCAAGGAAATCTCCGGGTGACTAATAATACATTAGATCAATGATGTGGGTAAGAAGATAGGAATGCACTTAAGCAGTGATAGAAGTGATCAAATAGCCAGCACTCAACTATTCAATTAATGATTGCACAGCTTGTGAATCAGTGAAACATTTTTGGTTTCAAGTCTGCAAGGGTTATTGATTCAGAGCTTCCATTATTTCATAAGAGGCACTGATAGGAATTTTGGAAACGTCCCAGTGTCTATAATCTGCAAGAAAATATGTACCCACGGGACATGTTTTACTCTCCTGTATAAAATCTCTTGACCTGATACAATGAGGTCAAAGAACAGTTTATGTTAGCTTTATGCCCTGAACAGGTCCCCTGAGTGTGAAGAAGGGACAGAAGCTGAGTTGGTGCCCAGAGGGTGCTCTCACGATCTCATTTAGGGCTGCTCTCTTCTGACATCTGTGTCCAAGGCTTCCTGCCCTCGCCCTTCCCAAACCAACACTGGAGAACCTGTGAAGGCATAGACCCAGGGCAGAGTGCTGTCTGGATGCCAGTGGCTGTCACACTGTGCAGCAGACGTAGTGTCCACGCAGGCTGTCGTGGTTTAACCCCCACCAGTGAGTGAGCACCAACCCCCACAGTGGGATGGGGCGGAGAACGGAAAAAAGCTCCAGATAACGACAGTTTAATAGAAGAGCGAAGGAAGAGAACTTCAGCAACAGCAATAATTACACAAATATAAAAAGCCCAAGCGCTGTGTGAATGCAGTTGCTCACCACCCCCAGACCTCCCCAGTGTTGAGTCTCTTTCCAAGCAGCGATCCCGCCTCCCGGCTCACTTCCCCTGCGATGTTAGTGCAGGGCTATCCTTTCAGCCTGCCTGGGCCAGCTGTCCATCCGGGCCGGGCTCCCCAGCTTCTTGTGCCAGTGCAGGGCCTGGGGACCTGAGGAGTCCTCAGCTGAGTTTAGACACTACAACTACCGGCAACAGCTGAAAGCATCAGTGTGGTACCAACATTATACTCATACTAATGACAAACCACAGCACCCTACCAGCTACTAGAAAGAAAATTAACTTCATCCCAGCCAAAACCAGGACACCATCTCACGGTGAGTGTCAGGTGCTCATTCCCTGGGGAACAGGACAACCGTTTCTAATTATCCAGAATAAAAAAGCAAACTGTAATCTTGGGCATGCAATCTTTGAGTGGTTGTTTTAAGACACTGTAAGTGAACGGGGCTCCATAAAATACCTGGCTCCCTGTCCTCTGGAAATTGGCCTCACTGGACTCAGGCAGCAAGACCAAGGGCTCAGCCCAGCTCTTGGGGGCAGGTGACGCCGGAGGTGGGAGTGCAAAGGTTTCTCAGCGGTGTTGTGCATTGCTGCTCTGCCGCAGGGACAGCAGCCTGCCCCAGCCGCACGCATTCGATTCACGGCGCTGTAGCTGAAACGCAGCCAAGAGTCAGGAGCTGCAGGGGCTCTGCAAGCTCTTCCGTGCATGAGGAAAACGATCCTGGTGCTTAATGAGGAACCGTTAGTAATATTTTGTGAGGCAAGAAACGTGGCTCCCCAAAGACACATCAAGAGGTACTAAAGGTAGAGGAAGAATACCTCAGCGAGTGTTTGCACTGTTGGTTGCTGGTGACTGGCAGTGATGCTGTGACTCAAGATCATCTCATTGTGTTGGAAGGAAAGCTGTTTGGGGTGCCTTTGGTTCATTAAGGCGAGCATGAGATCAGAGTGGGAGTTCTGGGTGGGTGACAGTGTTAAACTCTTATTTACTAGCAAATAGCACCTTCTGAGACGACGTTTCTTTAGATACAAGTCTGGCCGTTGTTCTGTCCAGAAAACATTGGGCTGCCACTGTTTCTTGTGTACAGTCTGTGCTTGAGATTTTCACTTCATTTGCTAGTCAAGTGAAGTGTTTTCAGGAATCAAGAATTGTATATAATGTTCATTAATATTCTGCACATCTAAGTGGAATAAATATCTAATCTTTGCCTTATTAGAGAATGAGAAGGAAATAATTTGGCAAGATTCTCATCCATCAACAAGATCTATCCTCCTAACACTTAGCAAAGCTTTAAGAGCCTAATGCATTCACTTGTCTTTCTAGTTCCATCACTCTACTACTAACGGCTACAATTTATTTTCAGCAGATCACTATATCACATTGAAATGAATCAAACACTCTTGTTTCTGAAAAATAAGCAGGTGGTTTGCCCTGTAGATGTGGGAGCTCTATGGACGAAATACAGATACATAGGGTTTTTTAATCCATTTTTGGATGGTGTTTGGGAATCTTGCTGCTGCTTTCAGGTGACCATGCTTTCTAGTTTAAATCATAGTTTTGGTTTGGATTTTTTGTTGGGTTTTTTTTTCCTGAATTCCCATGAGCAAGGTGATGATGGGTGGGCCTTTAGGAGGTGTAGTTGATAAGGCTGCATGTACAAGAGGTGCTAAGAGCGATGTGTAAAAGTTGTTTTATGGGCACTAAAGGAGTAAATTGTACTGAAACCAGAAACCACCAAACGTTTCTGAGTGCCATCTGCTGGTTAATTCCCTGTGTAAATACAGATATATACGTGCCTCATGCTGCGTTTGTTGGCTCTTTGGAGGCATCTCAAAGGGGTTGGGTGGTCCAAACGACAGTGTCACAACCTAAAGCTCAGTTGGTACTAAATGGGGGCCCTTTGTGGTTCTCTTCTGGTTTGAAGATATGAGCTCCAGTCTGTAACAACCTTGAAATTCACGTTCAACTGCAGAGGAAGTCACCGTGTTACTCCGAGACGTCTGCGTTCCCTGCTGCAGTGTGGGCCCGCACACCTCTGTCCCTGGAGCAGTGGCACTGGGTGTGCTGCGCAGCTGCTCCTTGGCTTTGTTGCAGTGTACAACCAGAGAACAGGCACCGCTGCCCGTTGAGGTCCCACGCTGTGTTTGTATTACATGGCTCCACTTGAGGAAATAGATGTTCATGTCACACTGTTGCCACTAGAAGATGTATGCTGTACATTCAAGCAGACTTGATACTAATATAATTTCCCTAATGGCCTTCATTTGGTGTTAGATATCACTTCCCTTCTGCATAAGCAATGGAGCAGAAAGAGAGAAGCGCATTAGCTCCTGCGACAGGACACACGAACTCCACAGAGGAGTGGAAGGTTATCCTTAACTCTGGTTTGAAGCTGTAACACTGTTTTTTTCCTGTTCCCTTTATTCGTTTTCAGACAAATAATCTTGTGATACACTGGGAGCACCACCATATAGTAAAGTGTCATTCCCTTGGGAATGACAGAACAGAGAAAAGCCTGTTCCTGTGTGAGTGCTGCGAATCCGACATGAAGCGTCGAGGAGGGGAGGCGTTGGGCATCCGACCTGGTTCTTGCACGTTTCCAATATAATGTGTTCTCTGTTTTATTAAAGGAGAGCGTGGACCTGGGAGAGATCATGTTTTCCCTTTGTTATTTGCCAACTGCAGGTCGCCTCACTTTAACAGTCATTAAATGCAGGAATCTCAAAGCTATGGATATCACTGGTTACTCAGGTAGGTGCTCGATGACCCTCCTGCATCCATACTTCCTCCTCCTCCCTTGACAGAGCCTCAATGGATAGTGATCATACATCTCTCAATGCCAAGGCTGCACCATTACAGAAACACCAGACAACTCTGTCTGTGTTTTAAGTACAAGCAAAATTTTTAAAGTAGAATTATCTTTTAAGCCTGTTCTCAAGGGCATGCATTCAAAGAAGGTGATTGTATACATGAATATACTATTCAAGGAGGCTGCCATCGGTTCCCCATCCCTACTGAAGGTTTGCAGGGTCAAAGCTCTGATCCCCCTCTTGAGTTGGATGCTGCAGATCTGTTGTAGGCACTGACCCTGGCAGTTTGATTTGAGATTTCCATCAGATAATCCCTTACAGCCAAAAAAAATCAATCATTTCACCCCAAGATTAGGAAAGGACCGTGAGCCACCCAGGTAAATCCCAGGTGACTCTGCATTCCCCTGCACAGTGGCCAGCACTCAAACATTAGTGTCAAAGCCACCTCCAGATTGGATGGACTCACTGTTCTGAAGAGCTGGCTTGCAAACTCACCATGCACAAATTCTGGATTGGAACATAACAAGCAGTTTCTTTTCCAGAGTTCAACAGCATACTATCTGAATTTCATTGACAGCTTGTATAAAAGGCAGCAACGATACAGCAAAAGATCTTTGCAGAAAACATTTCTGCTCAGCTGGAGCTTGATGCCAGACGAAATACCTGAGAATTGAGACTTCAGATGAAGCCAGCTCAGCGTTTCTGTAATAATACTTCACAGGCTTACTGATACTTGAAAATGCATTGGAATTGCCTGGGCAGCAGTTACAGCAGACAGGAGCTTTTTGTAACTTGAGGGCATTCTGCCATGATCAGCTGGTGAAAAACGTGTGAAGCAGAGCCTTTTCTTTCTGCTGCTCTCTGACACTGGGAAAATGGGGTTTAAAATCCCCCTGCTCACTGTAACACTGCTACATAATGTTAGCAGTTGGATAGTTTTGGTAGCAGTGCAGGAAAGGATCCCTGTAAAATAACCCCCTCTGCCTGTTTGGATTGCTGAAAAGCTGCATGGCATTCTTCTCTCTTGGGAAATTTGAAAAAGTTATGGTTTGGCTTCAGAGAAAGTGCCCACATGATTAGCACAAGCTAGATGCCTGACTGCCCCGTGTCATCTGCTGATGAATTGGCTCTTGCTCTAAGATGGGGCTGACCTGTCAGCCTTGCAAACCCATCATGGAAAGATTGATGGAAATGGCTGATTCTTCCTTCCAAGAAGTCAGCAGTGCTGGTAAGCGAGACAAAAGTGGTGGACAAAACTGGTACACGCACATCCCTTTTTCTCAAGGTACACCTGTGGAGTGCCTGTGGCTCGTGGCACCGTGCAGTGCACCCTTTGGCAGCACTGCTGCTGTGTGGTGGCATAACAAAACACACCTCCATAACCATAAAGCCTTTTCCTGTCTCTTCCTCTCCAGATCCATATGTCAAAGTGTCTCTGCTCTGTGATGGGCGAAGACTGAAAAAGAAGAAAACCACCATAAAGAAAAACACGCTTAATCCCACTTACAATGAAGCAATAATCTTTGACATCCCCCCAGAGAACATGGATCAAGTCAGTCTGCTGATCTCCGTCATGGATTATGACCGGTAAGTGGGAGGCTCTGGAGAGCTGGAGGGGAAAACATCCCGTGGGGTGCAGGTTTTCCTGCTTAGTAGCCGTTCTCCTGAGCATCAGGGCCGTGACTGCACAGCTCTGTGCATCAATCTGTCTCTAGTGATTTATTGCCTAAGTGCCAGTGATATTTATGGCTGTGGAAAATTACCTGCCAGAGCACTAAGTATGGCAAAGCTGGGCCTTTGCTTTATGGTGGTTTCTTGAGTCAGTGCTGTGCTCCCCTTCACTGGTCGCTCGCCCTGCAAACCATCGTCCTGCTTTAGAAAGTAAAGGGTCTGGGTCTGAGCAGCAGAATTACCCACTGCTGAACTTGTCCTTGTTCTTGCTGTATCCACCATGTCAGAAACCCTTCCAGAACTGGTATCTGGACCGATCTACAGCTTGAGACATTTTGAAGCTATTTTAATTATTTCTGGTGAAGGCAGTGCCTCACCAGGCTGGGGGTGTGCGCTGACAGCAGCAGACCAGCGCTGAGGGTGGTTGTGGGGACAGGACAGCCCCTGCTCACTGGCACCATGGCTCATGGCACACCGGTACCATGGGGCCAGAAGTTTCAATTCAGCAGTGTTGGGGCAGTCTGAGCTAGAGACAAACTCATTGCTTTTCTGCTCTTCTTCAGTGTGGGCCACAATGAGATTATTGGCGTGTGCCGTGTGGGGATCAACGCTGAAGGACTGGGCAGAGATCACTGGAATGAGATGCTTGCATACCCACGCAAGCCCATCGCTCACTGGCATCCATTAGTGGAGGTGAAGAAGTCTTTCAAAGAGGTGTGTGGAGTTGTTCTTTCCTTCTAATGCATGCGCTGTGCATGGGTGAGCTGATTCGAGGCTTTCAGAGAGCTTCTACTCTCACTTGGGATTTCCTGACAAGAGCTGAGGAAATTTTCTCACCAGAAATGAACTCTAGAAAACAAGTATCTCTGTATTCTCTTGAAATAGCTCCTTGAGCTTGCAATCAAGAATGAAAGGGACTGTATTTACAGATGTGACTGTTACCATACTGGGTTTTTTGAGGGGTGGTTTCGTGTGGTTTTTTTGTTAAATTAGAGATTGAGAGCAGTAAGGAAAGAGAATGCTGTTCTGATTGCAGAAGAAATTGTCTAGGGATATCGCCTATTTCAAGTTTCAATTTTTTTCATCCTAAAAGATTTTTTCTGTTGACTCATCTCTGAGCCTTTGAGGGAGAATAAATAGAACAAATGTAATTGCTCAAAGCATCTCCAGAGAAAGAGGTTCACTTGATGCAGCCCCAGATGATAAAACTGGGCTGAAATGCCTGGGTACCATTTTGACCATCTCTAGCATTTTCTTCTCCCTTGCACTACATTTTCTCATGCTTCTATAGAGGTCTTTGGGTTTTGCCTGATTTAGGTCACAAATTCTGGAGCAAGAGATGTGGCAAATGGCACGCGTGGTATTATCACTTCAGCTATGAAAGCAAGCCAGCGTTTGTGGCCAGTGATAGTATAATAAAGGCAATAAAACCTCCCACTGTATTTGTGGCTAAGGAGACATTTTCCTCTCAAGCCACTGACTAAGTACGTAACAAAAAGCCTCTTATTTCCCACTTGAAGTTCTGACACGGAGCTCTGGAAGGCAGATGCCAGGCTTGGTGATCCCCCACAGTAGTCTGAATCATCAACCTATGTCACTTGACCCTCTAATAAGAATGCAGCCTGAGCTCAGGGCTCGCTATCCCAGCTCCTATTCATCAGGCTGGTTTCTGAAATTCGGACGTGCCTATCCCAGAGGCAGGTCTGCTGTGTTGGTGGGTTTCTGTCCTTCTCCCAAGCATCTGTAGGCAGCAGCCGTGCGAGGTGAGGCCAGCCGCCGGGGCAGCGCTCTGCAGGGTGTTCACTGCTGCGTCCCTTGGTGGGCAGCGCTCTATCGCAGGCGAAGTGTGGCCATAGGACCCTGTCCAGCACCAGGGTTTATCAGGAATATCCTTGCTCCCGGGACCCAGGTTGACTACACCCACCGGGAACACCTGGCAATTGATAGTTTAGTTTAAGACACGGTGCAGATACATGTATCAGGTACTGGAAATCTGCAGATTCACACTCACTTGTACGTGTTTTGTGATCTCATATTGCACTGCTGTAAACAGGAGTAACCACCCAGGTCAGCTGTGCAGAACTGGTGTAAATCAGAACAGAATTAAACCCATGTGCCCTTTGTGTTTAATGTTCATACCCCTCTGGGTGCTGTGCAGAGTGAGGCTTTCATCAGCCTTTCTGCTGGCATTGTACACGTCAGCCAGAGCTGTTTGGGCAGCCAGTGTATGTCCTCTCACATCACCCATTGCTGAGTTTCAGTGTAAATGCTTAGGGATCTGCCCTCTGATCAGTTAGCTCCATGCCTGCATCATCCGTGGCACCTCGCAGCATGATACCAGCTGCACTTCTGACCCAGGGGCAGGATTCCTGTTCCAGCTTGTAATTTATGTTTTACTGCACTGTTCTTCAGAGGCAGGTGGGAGTTTGAAATAAAGACTACTGCAAAGTTTTTGGTAATCAATAGGGGGGAAAAAAAAGATATAATTATTGTGATGAAACTCTGAGAAACAAAGGGAGGCATGTAAGGTGACTCACCTTCTAAAATATACTTTGAAAACCACTGCTGAGCCCCCAAGACTTTGGAAAAAAACCTGGAGTGAATCATTTCACCCCCTCAGTGCACAGGTCAGGAGCTTAGAAGGAAGCAGAAAAAAAGCCTCTGATCATCTGTTCTGGTATTTCTGCCACAAGCTGGTGCACGGAGCCAGCAAGCAAATGGTCCCTGTATTTATTTGCCCTTTTAAGTTTTAGCACTGCTGTCTGCAAATCCCTAGTGCAGCTTAAAAACCAAACACACAAACAAAAGAGGCACAGGCTTCTGAAGAGAAATTAATGGGAAATGGTAGTTTTCCACATGTGTTTGTGCATTTTTAAAAAGCAATTTGGGCTTTGTATCCTGTATCACCAGTCCCTGGTCCCCACGCACATGGGGGCTGTCTGGGCCGGGGGGTGTGCGCTGGGCAGGGGGCATGAGGGTCGTGTCCACACGCCGCGGCAGAACCACCTGCCAGCTCTGTCGGTCCAGGCCCTGGGGACTGCCAGCTCCCCGCTCCGTCTGCTCTTGAAGGCAGACGCTGGGAGAGAAGACGCTGACCCTTCATCCCTTTCTCACCCTCGTGTCTTCATGGGTGCAGGACAGACAGACAGACACCAGTGTCCTTGGGGCTGTGCTCCCTGCGCCAGGCCTGTAGGCCTGTTTCACTATTGCACTGCTGTGGACCCCTCATTTTGGGGCGGGCAGAGGGACTGGGGCCCTTCCTCCATCAGCCAGTCTGGCTCTTGCTTCTCTTTTGTCGCTGGAGCCCTTAGGGAATCTTGCTCTGTTACATTTCATGTCTTTGTTTGCTCCATATTTATCAACAGTGAGTAACAAACTGTAATGACTGCACTTCTTTAATGACCATCATCATTAAAGAGAGAACATGTGCAAATGAATCATTAATTGCAGGCTTCTAAGTACAGTCCTCCTCACACAGCCATTTAGGAGGAGATGTTTGTGAGCAGAAGACAAGAATCTCACTTGCTGTTGCAGTTTGAAGTTATTTGGACAATAAACTCCTCAGCACAAACCTGTTGCCATTTTTCAGCCCTGGGGTCCTGCTGGAACCTTCAGCAGTGCCCAGCCACCCCACCCATTGCTCTTTCTTCTGCATCTCTCAGTGCCGCCGTCAGCCAGGTTAAGTGGTGTGTCTATAAAAAGAAACTTGAAATTAGAGCACATCTTCACAGACTTTGAAGGGGACTTCTGAAAATTGGAAATTTCTCTGTTATCTATGAAAGGCAAAGTCCGTCTGATGGCGTAGAGAGAGCAGCAGCATCAGTGCAATGCAAAATGGGTCTTCAGTGCTGCTAAGTACCTCTGACATTCAGCTTGGGAGCATTTATTTGTTTAAAACTTCTCTGCAGCTAAAAACTGATAACTTTGCTGAGAGCTAAGTCATGCCCATAATGAAGTACAACCCTTTATCTTTAAAGACATGCAAATCCAGCCTCTTCCAGACTTTTGGGCATGTTTGACTTTCATTGAACTGTTCCTAATATTTGACTGTTAATTACACAATGGATGGTTCACCTTTTCTAATTCAGTGAAGGAAAAATATCTCCAGGTTCCTCACGGTGCATTAGTCACTTGAACCTGCTCCCATAAGAGCTTTCATCACATCTTTGGAGCAGCAGACATTGACACTGTAACTGCAGGGAGAACAGTGCAAGGAACAAGCTGAGAACTCTGCCAAAAGCCCACTACTATTGTAATTCCTGCTGATCTACAGCTTTGTTGGTAGTTCTCCAGGGGAGCCTATCCTATCGCTGGTTCCTCGGGGATTTTTAGCAAACAAGTTTGACAGGAGAAACCCAGAAGAAACTGTTTTCTTACCTGAAGGTACCCTGCCTGGAAGGACACCCTTTCCAGCTTCTTCATTCACTAATATTGCTCA
This sequence comes from Zapornia atra, assembly GCA_013400835.1. NCBI lineage: Eukaryota > Metazoa > Chordata > Aves > Gruiformes > Rallidae > Zapornia > Zapornia atra. The sequence continues at coordinate 177,424 of VZTU01032743.1, read as the reverse complement.
GCCCTGATGAAATACAGTCTGTGTAACACAAACCTGTGCAGTGAGTTACTTTACACTGGCTGGTCCCTTTGGGGAAGGGAATTGGCCGAATTCTTGGCCCTGTCTCTGCCCTGCTTTGGAACCATCCAGACACAGGTGCTTTGCTCCTGCTGGCACCGACAGTGACTGCAAACAGTGCCTTGGCTGCTCAGCCTCACCGTGGGCATCGTGCAGCCATCCTCTGCTCTCATTTTCAGTGGGGCTTGGTTTGAAATGCCTTTGCCAAGGCAAGGGTGCAGTTTGATTTGCTGAATTACTTTTTGCCCACAGAAGTGAAATTCATACATGCTGAACATTAATATCAGCCAGCAAAGAGTTTCTGCTTATGTAGGAGAGCAGGGAATTGATCCAGGGGAGAACAAAGCGGTGGGAGCACTGTGCCTCCTGTTGTCTCTGGCAAACGTCTATCATTTGTCACTTGAATTTAATAAAACAAGATGGTGAGATGGACAAGTACTCAAAAGCTTGAGGAGTAATGAGTTTGAATCATAATAATAGCCCCCAAGGCAGATGACTAATAATTTATGATCCCATAAGTATGACAAAAAAATGTTTGCTACAGCCACTGACTCTCTGATCTGATTTTCGCTTTAAGAAATGTCTCTGGCACTGTGGACGTAGTTTCCTTGGAGTATAATTACCAGACTGGAAAGACTCGAGTAATTTGGAATGAGGCAGCATTCCTAGAACAAAAGAGCAACAGCACTAACCCAGGAACCAACGAAAGCTAAACCGAGCGTGAACTCTGTCCTCACGGTGCACACAGATACTGTGGATTTTTCCCCTTTTTGTGAGCAGTTCTCAGAATTGTGAATTGATTTACAAAGCAATAAAGTAAATTGTTTGTTAGTTCTTCCTGAGCTGTTAAAGGCAGGTGTTCAGCAAGTTGGGACATGCTGTAGAGCAGAGGAGAATACTGGGGAACAGGAGATGGGCAGCCTGGGAACGGGGTGTGAAGAGTTTCAAATCCTCTCTCCCGTTTACTTAGACTTGGTTTCTTTTTCCTCCTACCAGTGGCAAGGCCGGGCAGCGAGCTTTGACAGCCAGGGTTCCTGTCCCTCACCTAAACCACCTCCCACACCATGATATGGAGCACGGCGAGTAAAATGGGACTAAACCAAGTTAATTTTGCACTTGGCCTACAGTCTCAGTCATTTGTTGCTGAGTGGCAGCGGCAGCAAGACTTTCCAGTCTAGTTGATCCCGCGTAAGTAAAGGCAGAAACCCGTTTTGTGGTCAAATATGTCTTTGTCTAATATGTCTCCCAAGGTGATTTTTTTTTGTGGCTTTTACTGTATGGATCTGTTTCCAGAGGCAGAAGGTGGACTGAGACATGAGCTGGAAGTTTGGGCTGTAAAATAACATGTAAAATAGTTTTTAGTGTGTACGAAGGCTGGAACCATGCCGAGAGGCTGAGTGTCTGCAGGCAGGCCAGCCGGCTAGGAGAGGGGACACCCGGCCCGGCCCCGCTGCACTGTCTGTCCCTGCTCAGAGGAGCAGCAGCGAGAGACGCGACACTTCGATCTGCGAGCAGCTCTGCGGCCGCCAGCCCAGCCCAGCCACCTGGCCACAGGCTTCCTGTCCCTGTAGAGGTGTTCATGAGCTCGTAGAACTTTGTGCAGTGTGTATCCCAAATTCCCTTTGTCACATAGAAGAAATGCCCTTGATTCCTCAGGGGGGAAAGCTGTTTTTTCCCCATATTTGAAGTCTCCCTAGAGCTACTTGCATGAACAGTTTCTTAAGACCCCATTGTAGCTGCTGCTCACTCCCCCCGTACATCACCACGTTACCTGGAGTAGAATGGAGAGAACTGTGTTGCCACAAGTGAGGTTTCAAGATAAAGGGGGAAAGATGTTATAGAAAGAGGGGACGTGTGCGTGAACACTGGATCTTTATTTCTTGTATCATCCTAGTGATAAAGGGTGAGCAAAAGGGTAAAGGGAAATACAGGGAAACATAGAAACACAACCAATACAAAGAAAAAAAAAAAAGCTTCCAAACTTTTTCTTGAACTATCAGCACTTAATAAGTTTTGAAGGCCCAAGCCCTGGAAGAAGATCAACTTTTGGAGAAAAAGCACAAAACTCTGACGGTTCCTTGGCTGCAGAAGCCAAACATGAAGTTGTAACATCCCAAGTACTAGCTCTGCAAACACAGCTAAATCAGCCGATCTTTATCAGACAAATGTGGAACTCAGGCACTTAATCATCGTGCATTTTTCTCTGAGTCCATATGTACATTAGTGCTGTTTGTTCTACTGTAATTAAATTAAGTAAATGCAAATATTTTGGTTTCAAGTGCAAACCAAATTTGCTAGCAAGGCAGCCATTCCTCCTCACATCAGGTTAGCAGAACTGCACACGTCGGCCACTACCTTCAGGTCAGCTTCGGTTTCCTAAATGTCACAGCATCACGCTAGCAGAGAAGGGTATTTGTTCACATTGTTCTTCTGGGTAAGATGAATCCTTTGTTCAGTGAAGGACAAACACATAATTTCTCATCACACCTTGTGTCTTAATTCTCTTTATGTGCCACATGCTATAGAAGCAGAAACTCAATAAAATTATTTTATTTGCAAGTCTTGCCTTGTCTGGTGAAATGCTTCCTTGTGTGAAAGCAGTGACTGTGTGCAATGTGATTTTAGACAGATACAGTGACCAGAGCAGATGCTATAAGACATGATAATAACAGACTGCGTGACTTGAAGCAGACAGTCCTTAGGCCATAGACCCTGCAGTTCTGGGCTGTCCTGGGACAGTCAACGCACATCCCGTGGGGAAGTGCTGAGCGCTAGTCATGGGGGGAACCCTCTTCAAACACTTACAGTTCATGGAAAGAAAAGGGTGGTAGGGCTGCATTAGCTTTGCAGCATGAACAGTCCTATCGACTTCTGCCAAGGGACACCGCTGAGGATGCCCCTTTTCGAGACCACCCATCCCTCCTGGGGTCAGTCCAGGTCTTACTATGGCAAAGAGTTTCTAACCATCCAAAATAAGGGACTTCACATGGTGGTTGGTTCAAAACCTGACTGCAGCCTCCCCCCCGGAACTTTGACCTGAGCTGGCCCTGAGCTTGGGTGTTGAGCACCGTGGGCTGGAAGTGCCTCTTGCAGGTCTGTGGATCACAGTGTCTGCATCGCAAGACGCTCCCAGAAGGAGCCGCAGCAGCCGCAGCTGGATGCAGGGATGGCACTTGACAATCATTAATTGCACTAACCCACTCAAATCCTTTTCTTCTTTAATCCTGGCTTCTTGGTTTTTGCTGTTCTCTGTATAATCTCTGCCTTTTATCCATTCTTCTTGTTATCTAGGATTTAGTCAAAACATACGTGGGGGTTGACACACAGTTTCTATTTTTAATCCTTGCTTCACACAGATAATCAATTTCCACTCAATACTGGCTGTCACTTGCATCACTGGAAAAGGGGATCTCACGCTCATGGATAACGCCCACGCGGCTCAAACCCCCCAACACAGATTTTAAATGCTGAGATTTTTGCCACATCCCTCAGTGAGGGGATAATCAAACCATTGTATGTTTGTCATCGCCTCAGCGCAGCCACTCGAGAAGATTGGTCACACTAATGGAAACGAGACATACCCTACCAGTGCAAATATTTCCCTTTCATCTAGAGAGGGATTATAACTCTGAAAAGAAGCTGAGCCAGGCACAAGTGCCATCCCAGGATTAGTTAAGTTGCTTTATCCACACACCCCCCCGCCACTTTCCATGCTACTCCTAACTGGCCATGCCATGCCAAGTGTAGTGTGTGGAGAGAGTGGTGCTGGGCAGCCAGAGGCACCCCAATGTGCAGCTGCTGGACACACAGGCCAGGGAAGGAGATGCTCACCAAACAAGTGCTGGCAAAGTCTGCAAGCAGCCACAAATGAATAGTTTATTTTATTTTGAGTACTGTAAGCGAAATAAACACACATGAGCATTTCCAGGCCGACCTCCTCCCACTTCCTTTTTAGTCTTAGTCTCACAGTCTCCAATTTCATAGAACAATGACTGACCACAGGAAGAGCTAGAGACACAAGGGAGGGCTGTCGCTTGGTGACTGCTACCGCGACGGTGGGGACACAGGGAGAATCCCACGGGTCCTTCGCACCGCTGATTACAAGGGATCAGAGAGCTGAGGAACGGTCCTGGCCGAATGCAAAAAAGTGCAAAATACCCAACAGACAGTGAGTTCCAGCCATGGTGAAGCTCTGCTTTTTGGCACCGTCAGTCAGGGCAGGCAGCACATGGGATATTCAGCCTTCCTGGATCACTCAGCTCCGACAGTGAGAGCATCGGCTGCTCCAAAGGGTGACTCAGGTTTTTGGGCATGTGGGCAACTTGTGCTGACCTGTGCTGGCTGTGGGCTCAATGGAAACAGGACCAGCTTTGTGTGCTTCGTTTTAAATTTTGTTCTATTTCAGCCTTGTATTTCCATGTAAATCTGAGCAGCCCGTAGAGTATGTCATCACACGTATGCTCAACCCCGTACACATGCCAGTCCTGCTTCAGTCTTTATTCCAGGTACTTTCAGTCCAGATACTTCTGTCTTCACTTCCGAGGTAATAAATTAGACAGCAAATTATAGCTCATTTGAGGAAAGTACAGCCCTGTTCCTTGAGATCCTTATCTCAGTTCTTTATTTGTTCTCCATTTTTTCAACTTCTGTCATTTGCTCTCTTAATTGTCTCTCTAATCCAGCAGCTCCAGACCTCTCAGTCTCGTTTTGCTAGAGGTTTTCTCCCCCAGGGCCCTGATCATTCTTCCTGCCATTAAGATTATATATATCAGCACAGCTGCACACTTATTTAAATGCCGGGTCAGGGATCTAACTTCTAGTTCTAATGCATCATGCAAGGATGACCTCCTTGGGACTAGAAACTCTGCTTGTCATTTACAGGGAGTCACAGCTCCTAGATGCACAAACCTATTTGCTCCCCTCTAACCTCTGCTTACACAGCTGCTGCCGGGGTGCAGGGCTGGGGTGCGGGGTGCAGGCAGCAGCTGTCCCACGCTGGCTCCAGACACACAGGTCCTGGTGATCGCCCAGGAAGCCTGGGTAACGTCAGCTGCAGCGTGCTGGGGACCCCATGGAAGGTAGGCTTTGGGGGGTGTCTCTCTGCTTCATATGAGCAGCTCCAGTCCTGAGATGCTTCATCGTGGCCCAAAGATCTCATGGTGAAAGCGAAACCCTCAGAACTGGGGCTCGACACCCTGGCAGGGAAGAGCTGCTTTTTCCTTTCATGCTGGGGGGTAGTTATTTTAAAAATGCCTCCAGGGCAGTGTCTAGTCTTCACTTTGCAATGAAAGGTAACACAGCCTGCATCTTTGCCGGGGTGAGCATGACCCAAAAATCAGGGTTGTCGAGAGGCCAGTGCTGCAGGTGAGCCTGTGGCAAGCGAAGTTTGGCTCCTCTTTGCGATGCGTGGGCTTAGAGAGTCTGGAGCTTGGTCCAAGTGCCAGAGGCATCCCAGTAGCTGCGTGAGGCTTACAAACCTCTGCAGGCAGCCCTCAGCGGCAATGCTACTCCAATGTGCAAGAAATGATGGTGTTTTTTTCCTCTGGACTTTTCTCAAAGATAATTTGTAATTATATTTTACAGATATATATATATATATATATAATTTTTTTAAAGACAGTGCATTAGTCATGCAAATATAATTATGTATCTTATGTTCCCATGTCATTTGTAATTAAAAACATGGAATTTAAAGCACATATATTTAAAAAACCCAGCGTAGGCTTCTATTAAAATTGCAGTTCATTAAAGCTAATAAAGTACCTTGGGATGGGTCAAGGCAAATCCAGAGCATGTTCCGTTGCCGTGGGAACAGCCGGCACCAAAGCCAAGTGCAGACACAGTAACCTGCAGCATCAGAAACAACCAGCAACAATAAGATTAGGAGAGAAAGAGCCCAAACCCAGAGCTCCAGATTCCCGTCTCCCCCATCTGTTGGTGCCAGACACACCAAGACCCCCATGGTCCTTCCCAGGGCTGGAGGAGCTGTTGGGACTCTGTCCCAGCCATGGGCTCTGGGCAGGGTGGGGGTCACAGCACTGCACCCCCTTGGAGGTGTCCCGTGGGCATAGGGTGTGCGGCAGCCAGGAGAGGCTGCAGGACATTGTTGGTTTGCTGGGGTGGCAGCACCGGAGGCACTGCTGGACCCCAGGCAGGCAGAGAAGCATCCCATAGCAGAGCAGTGACCAGGAAACGTGACCCAGGCATCACATTCCCTTGTGAAAATACTTACTGGGTTGTTAATTGCTTCCAAAGTGGGAGACTTTCTCCTAATCTGCCATTAGCAACTGCACATCCCTCTCCATTTCAAAGTGCCTCAGAAGATGAGGGTTCCTCTGCTGCCACGAGGGACGGAGTGGAAGAGCAGTTATTTCTTAATTAAGTTGGTTTGCTGTGTTACTCTGGGTAGCTTACATAAATGGAGGAGGATTTGCTCATTGCTCTGCTGATTTCCTCCTGATGCTTGATTCCACCCTGCCTGCCCCTCCAGACCCTCAGGCTTTGGTCCAAGCCACAGGACCACCAGCCATCCGGATGCTGGATGTCTTTGGGAGGGCTCCGTACCAGGCACAGCCCCCCACACAGCCCCGTCCGCCCGAGCTGCGTTTGTGTGTTTTTTCTAGGACATCCTGCTTACCGAGACCTTCCCCCCCGCTGTGTAACCTCGGCTCTCTAATGAGCCCCAGCTGCTGCACACTGTGTGCTCTGTGGGCTGCCGAGAGCTCTATGGAGCTGGCTGTGATGCAGGGCTGCACGGCCACAGCCCTTGCACCCGCAGCACAGAGGGGATGGTCACGCCAGGGGGTCCCATGTCTGAGCTGCAGCCCCATGGCAGCGGGGGCAGAGGGCTCTCCCCCTTGGGCACCCATGGTGCTGGGCCACAAGGCTGGATGCAGCCTGGGGCGGGGCAAGCTCCCTAAATGTCACCATGTGACCAGGAGCAGGAGCTGTGGCTCTCTGTTACATGGGAGAGCTGGCGCTGGCGGGAGCGGGTCCTTCCAAGCTCACCTCTCCAAGATGACGCCACCAGCAAGGGCCATGACAGCCCCGGGGTCCTCGGGCTCTGCCACACTACGGGAGCATCCAACCTCCTTCTGCAGCCAGGGATTCAAAGGGCTCCACAGCAACATCTCCTGTCCCGTGGCACTCGCAGCCACCACAGCGAGTCACGATCGCCTCAGCTCAGAGCTGCCTCACGGCCGCCATGGGCCAACACCGTGCCATGCCCGCTGGGCCGATGGAGGCCATGGCTCCAGCAGCTTCTTTGGTTCCTCGCTCCAAAACAGAGAACGGCTTAAAACATTCATGGTGCAGGATGAGCTGTGTCTGGGTTGCTGCAGTGCGTGGTGGTGTTGGGGGCTGCGAGGGGGAGAGGCTGGCACCCATGTCCCCACACGTCCTAACCCACCACGGCCCCTCAGCTGTGCCCCACGCCGGATATCTGCTCATGAGCAGGCAAAGACATCAGAAATGCCACAGGAGGTGGTCATTGCTTCCTGTCATAAATCTGCAGTACTTATAAATCAGGCTCCTTTCTGAAACCTGGAATTTGTCAGAAAATATAAAAAAGACATTTTCCACAGCAGAGACAGTCCCAGCAGTGACAGGTATCTGTGCTGCCAGAGGCAGGATTGTCAGATATGTCAGCAACAAACACCCTCCTGGGCAAACCACGGTCGGCTAGAGATTGGATTTAATACGGATTTCTTTGGCCAGAGGAAGAATTCAAAAGTGAGGATTAAAATCTGAACTAACCCTCCTTCCCACCCCAGGGCACCTCCTGGAGGTGCAGGGCCCGTGCTGAGACGTCCAGCCCAGGAGAGCAGTGAGGACATCTCGGCCGCAACTCTACCCCATGGCCAGCTCAGGGGTGCTGGGCTGGCTGCAGGGCCCCCATGCACCCTGGGAGGGCTCGTCCTTGGGTCCACACCTGATTCCAAAGGCCCTGGGAGACTGGATTTGTTTGGCCAAAAGCGAAGCTCCCAGAGCAGGAACAGAGTAAAGAATTACCTCCTAAAACAGCGTGTGTGTCTGAGCCTGTGCAAGGAGATCTCTCACTGAAGGACAAAATGGAAGAGCCAGCATCACAAACCAGAGGCACACAGCTGCCCGGTTTGCCTGCACGCAGCTGAGCACCCCACGGGAGCACAGTCAGTACGTGGTGTGATGACACTGCTCCCCAGCTGGGCAAAATTTCATGGGATTTATTGGTACTGATGTCTCCTGACCAAATTATGTTTCTTTCTTCATTTGTTCTGTAACAAGCTCAACATTTCAATTTCTGAGGCAAGCTCGGATGGGGAACGGAGGAGACAGCAGATGACACTGACATCGGAGGTGGCTCAGTTGGGGAAAAACACTTTTCATTTAAAACCCTGTTTTCCTGAAAATCTGCTGTCAAGGAGGAATTGGTGTTTTAGAACAAAGCTGCGAGGAGCAGCCTTCTGCAGGGGCTGGCTGTAAAGCACAGCTCTGGTCTGTGGCCAGCGTGTTTGGCTCCTGGAGTCCTCCAGGTTGACAGCCTTGCAGCAATTTCAGGTTAAAAGGGAAACCAAAAGACAAGAAGGGCTGTAAGAGTCATGGGCTGGACTCCAGCACTGACAAGGAGCAGCTACCTGCAGATCAGGGGCTGGATTTCCATTGCTAATTAGTTGATGCATTAGCATTTATTTCTTTGCTCGTGTTTTCCCCTTAGAGGCATTTTAAGTTCGTCTGCCCCACTGCTCCTGCTTGGTGCACCATGGGCTCATGGGGGGCCCTGCCCTCTCCTCCTCACTGCTCCCACCCCAGGGCTGTCCCAGCCCCACAGCAACACTTCATCTCTGCTCAGAGCCCTGGTCTTCCTCTGCCAGCCCTGGCTGGGGGATCGGAGAAGCACCGTTCCTCTAAATCCACACTGAGATGTCTCTGCAGCCAGGGAAAGTTTATAGCTTGAATTAAGAGCCATTAAGGCTCTGAGTGCTGCTTCTTGGCAAGGGATGAGGAACAAAGCCTGCTGCTTGGGGTGACTGACGGATCAAGAGGACCACGGAGGCCCCTCTGCGAGCAGAAATGGGGACGCTCCGGGGACTCCTGTGTCCACGGGCTCTTGCAGAGGGGTTTGGGAAGGACCCTGCCACAGCATCAGCGGGAAGGGCTGCACTGCACACCCACCCACACCGTGGCAGTGCCCTAACACAATGCCCCAGCTCTAAATCATCCCAGAAACTCGATGGGGCCGCTGCCTCTCTGCTCACTGCACCATCTTCGCAGGATACCTGGTCTCCTTGGACAGACGCTCCTCTGGTGGCTTTGCCTCAGGGATTCGATCGGCCCTGTCGTTTGCCCTTGCCTGGAAGTGCTCATCTCTGCATCACTTTCATTTACAAGGGCTAGGAGGTAACTTTGGAGAAATCCATTTAACTGAGCAATTAGTATGTCAATAATACACTTCTATAGTTTATTAGAAACATAAAAATTGGTAATGTCTGTTTGTTTTAACCCTACCTCTGTAGTAATGGCAGCAATTTTCCATAATAATCACAGTTACCATGGTTATAACTCCCTCCAGGTTGGCAGACACCTGCAGCAAAAGACACCGTCTCTGCATGAGCACAGCTGGGGTGCTGCACTGGGGGGTAGAGGCAGCTGCTCTGGCCTCCTGAGGGTCTCATGTCCTTGTGCCACCCCAGCATCGGTGCAGCTGTGGGTGCTGGCTGCGCTGGAGCCCCCAGGCAGAAGAGGACCCCTGCCACTTCCCACACCATGGCTCCTTCCCCATCTGGCTCTTGGGAAGGTGAGGGGGCTGCACACCCCAGACTCAGCGTTTCACTGAGGGGTGAGGGAGCCAGAGATAAAGAGACAAACCAAACTTACCATGTGTTTCTTGAGGCCATCCCACCATCCCCTGGCTGCAGCCAGTGCTGGGGCAAAGCGCTGGGGAGGGAGACCCAAGGCCTCTTTCGCACGGGGCGAATCGCTGCATCCCTCAGCACTTCTGCTCCAGGAGGATGAATTAAGTAGAAAGTTCATGTCTGTTCCAGAAAGGCTCTGGGGAACTGATTTTCAGAGAGGAAAGGAATTAAAGAACTGCTCAACTGAATAGCTGAGCTAGTATTTTTCTGTCCTCGGGAAACATCCTTCACAATAACAGCATTAGTAATAATAACACCCCGCAGAAAATCCCGGTGAAATCATGTAGACTACAGGATGTGTGAAATCCCTGGGATGGCAGGAGCTGCCTGCATGGGTCCTCCTCGTGTCAGCGATATCCTCCTTGGCTGGAGACAGACCTGCTCCTGCACACAGGCGCAGCACACAGGGTAATCCATCTTGATCAGAGTACTGAAATAACTGCAAATTCTGTGAGTAAATGAAACTGTCCAGAAAATAATGAAACTTTGTGTGTGTCACAAACCACAGCTCCTCTGACAGGGTGGTGAGCTCCAAATCTGAAGACTTCCTTATTAATCTTCCTGTCGGGAAGAAAGGAAGGAGTGGGCACCCCAGCACTGGGAAGGGAAAGAGGAGCTGGGGCACATGCAGCACCCAAGCTGGATGCACCAGGTGGGAAGCCAGCTCTGCAGAGACCCCAATGTCCTGCAGAATCCTTTTTAGAGTAAGTTTCAGTTTCTGCCCCTTCCTTTGAGCTGCAGCACAACTCCTCCAACACAGCGCACACAACGATGAGCACGCAGAGGGGCTGCGAGTGCCCCAGAGGGTTTGGGAGGGCTGGCAGCAGGAGGGATGGGGGCAGAGGGTACAGCAGGAGCCAGGTTTGGTGTCTGAGGAGGCAGAGCAGTGCTGGGGGAAGCGGTGGCAAGCTGAACATGGCTGAACACAGATGTGGCCCGACATGCTCAGATCTTGGCATCTCCCCCAGGCAGAAACAGACATGGACAAGGAGATCCCCAGGGACCCTCCCTGCCCCCAGCTGAGCACCCCTGGCCAGACCAGCCAGTGCGGGGCTGTGCTGTGCTGCAGGCAGGGTCATGGACAGGCCTCCCCCAGCTCCTCCTGCGGACACCACCCCGTGCCCACAAAACTGCCTGGCAGATCCCTGAGCTCACTGGCAACGGGAAAGTCAGAGCTAGTACAGGGCCGTGGTCCAGCACATGCCTTTAAATCCCTGTTATTAATCCCCCACTTTTGGAGGAAGGAGACCGATCCCCATTCCAGAGAGCAGCAGCAGGCTGACCCCAGGGTCAGCACACCTGGCCAGACGCTGGTCGTGCTCAGCAGAGATGGGTTCGGCTCCAGCTCAGCCCACACTGACACGGAGCCACAGGCCTGAGCTCCCCGCTCCGCACTGAAGCTCCACACAGACATTCCCGGGAGCGTGGGTTTGCTCACTCTACCTTCCACCAGCGCAGCCGCTGCCACCTCGCGTCCCTCGCAGCACGGCTGAGCCTGTCCCAAGCGCCGGTCTCCCCCTCCCGCTGGAGCGCTCTGTCGGCTCCGGGTTCATGTGTGAGGGCTTAGACCTCAGCCAGATGTTACGTGGGCAGAAATACCTATTTGAAGTTAAAAGCCTGTGATTATACTTGCCACCCAGCCATTAAGAAAGTATTAAATGGAGAAATTACACCCCTCACCCCCCCCCGGCTCTTGTTTCAGTACAACAGCCGCTTCAATACACGCTTGTTTAGAGTCGCCTGTGTTCAATTTCAGTCCCCCTGTTCCTCACACGACGCACAGACCCATCTCGCTTCAGCCTCAGCGCCGGAGAGCTGGAGGGGCCATGGAGGCAAAGAGCCCGTCTGCTCGGGCTGAGGCAAGGGAGGCCGCCCCCCGCCTCTGCCCCACCGCGGGGTGCGGGGGCAGAGCCCCTTCCCCAGGAGCGGCGTGCCGGGCCCGGCCAGCTGCCGAGGCGCTTCCTCGCGGAGGTGACACGCGGCGATGACGCAGCGGGAGCTGCGGGCGCGGGGGGGCAGTGACGTCACCGCAGCAGTCAGACGAGCGTGTTTTCCGGGTCCCCGTGACGGGCGGCGCCTGGTCCCGCACTCCTTCCCCCGCGGAACCCGCAGCCTCCGGCCCCGCGGCTCGGGCTGAACCCGCCGCCGGCCTGGCCGNAGCCCCGGGCGGGGCAATTAACACCCACGATGCGCTAATTGCGGGGCCGGGCGGTCCCCGCGGCAGCACCTTCACTTTCCCCTGACGGGCCCGACCAATATTTAAAGCGCCCGCAGCTCGCAGAGCCGCCCGGGGACCAAGAGAGGCCGAGGGGGCTGCCCGTCCCCTCCCCCGGCAGAGACGAGCTCCCTCACGGGCAGCGGGACACGCGTGTCCCGGCCGGGCCCAGCCCCGCTCCCGCCGCGGCAGCACCGGCCCCCGGAGCCGATTTCCCGGGCGGTGCTGGCGGGGGCTCCGGCACCCGCCCCTCGGGCCGGGACCCTGGGGGCAGGAGGTAGCTTCTGGCGTCGTTCCTGCCCCATCGACTCCAATTCGAGCCTGAGAAATCGTTGGTGTAATTATTTACAACCCTGCGGTTTCTGCGAGCTGTGTTTCTGTCGCTGCTGTTACTGATCTCCAACGGGCTGGGAATTAACTCGACGGCCCGTGCAGCCCTTCACACTTGGGTAACTTCTCTGCCTGACTTGTGCTGTGCCTTGAACTTTCAGCGCCACCAATTACAGTCATTCAGAGTGTGTATTTAAACATTTTTCTTATGCAGCCAAAAGAAATTTTAATTATAACACAGAAGAACTTGCAGCAAATACCAAGTGACCTCCGCTCCACATCACCGCACAGCTTGTGTTGAGGGGAGCGCAGGGGGGTGCCAAACGCCTGGCTTTATGGCATGAGGGGGTGGCATGGCTGTGCTGCAGCTCTGGGAGGGCAGGTGGCCCCGAGAGCCCCCCAGGTGTGTGGCAGTGGGGGGGCCCTGTGGAGTCAGCCCCACGGAGGTTCCTGAGCTGGGACTGCCAGGATGCAATCCTTGCCTGCCATGACCTGCTCAGGCCTCCCTGTCCTCAGCCTTGTCCCACAGCAGTGATCCCTACTGGGAAAAGGGATGCTTAACGACACGTGGATGCCTCCACGCTTCATCCCCTCTGCTCTCTCAGGCCACGGTGACAGTGACAAATCACAGCACCCCCAGGTTTCTAGGGTGCCCATGGCATCTCTGACCAGAAACGGGCTGATTCCTGCACCCCTGGGAGTGTGATCCTTGCAAGAAGCAACACATGGGACAGTCACTGCTGGCTAGAGGGACTAGGACCTCTAAAGGGTTTGTGGTGATCCTGCAGCTGCAGGGGAAGACGATTGTGCTTCATTAGAAGTGAACTCAGAAAGTCAGCAGCATCTGGTGCCTGCTGGCGAGGAGGCCTCCTGGCACGCCAGGAGCATCTCCAGTTGTCCTCTCAGATTAAGGGATTTTGCTGTTAGCTCACAGTTTTGTACATGCAAAATAGGCTGGCTCCATCCAGGCTCCGGGGTCCCCTTGATGCAGCAGGAGCCTGCCCAAAGCCCCAGCTTTTAAACCCCTGCCCAAACCCCAGCCCAATTTCTCTGCCCAGACCCCCAACCCAAGGAGCAGTCATTGCTCTGGCCGGCAGACCACGGCACAGACACCCCGCCCTTGGGAAGTGTCTTTTGGGGTGACCCTGGGGCAGCATGGAGCTGCAGTTCTGGCAGCCTGGCCCCAGCACCCCATGCTCCCCCCAAGCAGGTGGCTGCAGGTCGCTGCATAGTATTTATTCATTATACACAAAGAAATCTCATTAAGTTAGTCCAGGTTTCTGCAGGGTGGTTCTGGGCAGGGATGCCTGGTGCTGGTGGGCAGAGGGTGGAGAGGGGCAGGGGTCCAGCATTTCATCATTTCACAGTGACGGGAGATGGGGCAGAGATGCCGTCCCATAGCAGAGCCAGCTGTGCCCCGTGGGGCAGGACGGGCAGAGCTGTGCTTGCCCAGGCAGGGTGGCCGGGTGTGGTGGGACGCCCTGCCATGGCTCCTCAGACCTCCAGCTTCTTCTTCATCTCCATGCGGTAGATGATCTGGTAGCCGTCATCCCAGGCGTAGATCTGCCTCTCCCGGGGGCTGTACTTCATGCTGGAGTGGGAGCCGTAGCGCTTGGGGAAGTAGACGAGGGAGGCGTCCTCGGGGGACAGCGTGCCGCTGACGTCGAAGACGCACTGCACGCGGGCGCGGCTGGGCAGGCGGGTGTTGTAGACCACGTGCAGCGCCCCACACACCACAAAGGCACCCTCGGCGTTCTCCCGTGGGCACGGCGTGTCCCACATCTGCTCGATGTCCAGCGAGGTGGGGTCCAGCTTGGCCAGGCATATGTTCTTCTCATCCTCCTTGGTGGCGTAGATGGCCCAGAGACCCTCCTCGTCTGCCGCCAGCTCGATGTAGGTGAAGGGGGAGAGCCCAAAGACGGGGATCTGCTCCTCGGCTGGGAACACTGAGCTGTCCACCACGGTCTTGTTGGCCAGGTTGAACTTGATCACCTGGAAGGGGCCCTGCTGGCGGATGTAGTAGAGGTGCCCGTCGTAGACGAGGTGCCCGGTGCCCACCCAGGGGTAGGGCAGCTTGATGCGGGCGGCCTTGCGGGTGGCAGAGAAGAGGGTGAACTCCCGCATGCGGGGGAAGACATACACCGTGTCATTGGCAGTGCCATCGAAGACGTAGATCTTCTCTGAGTTCCCTGCAGCATCCTTGGTCCAGAGCCCTGAGGTGCTGCCAAAACGCTTCAGGATCTTCATGGCTCTGATGCTTGCGATGGTATCGCTGCAGTCTGCAAGAGTGGGGTGCCGTGAAAGACTGGAAGCTGCCAAGTTCCACAGCGGGGACCACTCCCACCCCACACTGGAGTCACACAGGTCCCACTGCATCCCACCCCAGCCCTCAGGCAACTGTCTTACAAACTAGCCTCAAGGGCTCTGCAGAAGCAAAACCCTCTGGCCTTGGGGCTGGGACATGGCTCCAGGCAGCTGGGGGGATTTGTCCCTGCTGGGACCGAATGCCACAGGATGTGGCTGGGGGAGACTTGGACCCGGGTGGGCTGGGAAGGCTGGTGCTAACCCCGCACCCAGAACCATCTGCCCAGCTCCTCACCTGTCAGCTTGGCGTATTTCTCATTCTTTCTCTGCTTGGCCGTGGCCACCTGCTTCTCCATCAGCATCTCATCCACCTCCACACAGGGTGGCGCGGGGTTCTGCGTCTCCAGGTAGTC
>VZTU01032743.1:135562-160932 GCA_013400835.1 Zapornia atra | reverse complement strand
CCCGCCCGCCCCCCCCTCGGGCACGCCAGCCCCTCCCCAGGTCCAACACACCGAGCAGCCACCCGAGTGGAGTAGAGAAAATTAACCCTTTTATTGATGCAATTGTTCTACATTTTACCATATTATGTAGAAAATACTTAAAATACAAGCTACTTTGTAAAACCAAAGACAAACATTGAATCCAAAGATAAACTATGTTTTCACAATGGACCCTTCTCCCATATAGTTAGTATTAAATTTTTAAATATCTATTTCTTTTGTTAAAATGATTTTTACATACCCCCTAAGTACATCGGCAATACAAACGTAAGATCAGTCAGAAACTACCTGTATCTAGCGGCTTGTAAAAGGGAAGAGCACAACCATAAAAGAAAGTTAAATTTTACACAGTAACTAGCATATCAAATACATTTAATAAAGTAGGAATTCCATTGCAATACCAAGGATTCAAGCAGAAATACTAACGTTACATATAATGTACTGCTACATGTAGTGAGATATATTCCAAGCTGAATCTGAAATCACACATTATATAACGTTTAGCAACAAACAACCATGTGGACATGCGGCACCATTCAGAAGTTTAAATAAAAAAAAAAGAAAGCAGGGCTGTGCCAATCCTGTCATTTAGAAGCAATTTAGTTTCATGTCCTAAAAGAAATTGCTGAGTCAGAGGTAAATTACTGCATCCCATCAGCTAGGTGCTAAGCAGGAAAGCCTCAGCAGTTGCTCTGCGGTGGCTGTCACAGCTGCGAATACAGGGCAGGTAAGAGGAACAACTGATTTAGCAGTTCAAGAATCACACAGACGAGTCTAGATGGGACCACGGTTATCAAATATTCAAAGGGTGAATCCCAAACTAGTTTAAAAAAAAAAAAAAACAAACAAAAAGCAAAACAAACAACCCTAAAGGACTCCAATTTCTATCCAGAGATAGCACATTTCTTTACAAAATATGTGTAGCGGCTCTGACGACGAGGAGAGTCAATTCTTTAACCTAGTTTGAAGGCTGGATATGCATGGGAAGAAGGGATGTATCTCCTTAGAGCAGACTACAATACTTAAACTGGGTGACACATACTGGGACCAGACCGGGATCTGGCACGCTTGTGAAGCCAGCGCCGAGATGAAGATCTGGTCCTGCTGCAGAGGGGGCTGGTTTGCTCGGTTTGTGTTGTGTGCCACAGAGGAACTTTGGGGCAATCGACAACTTGTTTTAAATGGAGTTCATCCTACTTACGTGATTTCCACCTCGTCCTCTCTGTGCCAATACTTTTGGAATCTTGGAAGAGACGACACTGCACTTTGCGAGCACGTTTCGTTGGGTTTAATTATCTAGTAGGGACTCTGAAGAGAAGTGGTCATTTTAAACTGCTTTTTGGGGGAAAGCAGGAAAATTCTTCTCAAATTTATCAGATCTTGTTAGAGGTGTTTATTTTTTCCTTTCCTGTTAGGACTGCACGGGGAACACTTTGCTGTGTGTGAGGCAGGGAGTAAAGCCTCCCTGAAACACACGAATTGGAGCTCGTTTCGCCTCTCGAGGGAAAGGCACAACTCTGTACCCAAGAGGTATCTCAAGGCAAGTACTGAACACAAGCAACGTGATATGGAAAAGAAAGTAAGAAAGTGCCTACAGCAACAAACAGCATCGCTTACACCAGTGGTGTGGCATAGCAAGATCGGCTGGTTATCACACACTTACAGAAGTGCTCTGACTAAAAACACACTGAACGACAACGTGGCTAATGCTACTGTCCAGTTCCGAAGTCCTCGATCCCTCTATCAAAAGAGATGCCAAAGCTTTAACAGTTCATCAGTTTCAGGTCAGCCCAGACCGTCTCCTATCACTAATGTGGAATTTCAGAAGTGCCTTCGTCATGCACCCGGCAGAGAACTGGCCTCTCTTCCTCTGGGACAAACATCAACTGGGATTCAAGGTTACTGAAACCTCTTATTGCTGCAGTAACACGACCGCTCAAGCCAGTTTATTGCCCACTCAGACAAGATACTTGATCTACATGCCGAAGATAAGAAGGAGTTCCTGGGACAAGGGACCCAAGAAAGCAACGTGTAGTTTAAAAACTGCACTGATTATCCAAAACGAGTATTTCCTCTGAACACTGACTAGGGCTACAGCTGACAAACCTTCCCAACAGCTCCACATTACCAGTAGCATTATAAAACTCTTTAATGGTATTATGTGCTTTACAGCAGGCTCTCTTTGGTATAAATATTCTATCACCAAGCTAGCAATATTTTACAAGAAATGTCTGCTATTAACGTGGGGGAAGGTAACGCCACACTAATCTAATAAAAAGTGATTGCACATATTTAATCACTTCTGCAATATTAGACTAAACATTCCAATGCATTCCCAGCACTACCTTATTCGAAATGCACCGACAGACATCTAACAGTACATGTGCCATGTCAGGGGAAAGCTGTAAGGGAACATCGCTTCACTCCGAACAGAAACGCAGCTCTTCATGGTAGCAGGACTGAGAACGATGCGCCTACGCAACACGCTGCTGCCTGGCTGGGGTAAGCTTAGTGAATTGCTTCAATTCGACGGGGGCTTGCTGGTCCCTCATAAGGCAAGCTCACTGTAAACTCTAGTCACACTACATCATCATTTAAGGCACTACAATAAGGGGACACACCAAACAACTCTTCATCACACATACCTGTGCAAAACAAATCAGAAGGTATCCTTGTCTCTCGTGAAGCTCTACTCCTCTCTCAGTGCTACAGTGATGAGCTCTAACCATTGCATTATGTCACATACATTCCAACACGAATCAATTCATTTTGGTTTAAATACAAAGGATACATCAAACTCCATCCCCAGGAACGTTTAAGAATTAGACAAACACTAAATACAGAGTTCAAGTATAATCACTACACATTTTGATTACAAAGACAGAACGTTTGGGGTTAGCAGGAAGTTTTGCTTGTTATATTTTTCTAATCAATATGTACATATTTCATTTTATGTAAAATATTAAAACACCACCAATACAAAACTTCTAAAATAGTTTTAAATTCAGTAATAAACTTTAAAATCTGGATTTTTTTTTTTCCTTTTTTCTTTTTCTTTCTTTTTTTCCCCGATTCCTACATGCAGGTACTGTATACAAGTCTTGTTAAGAGCGCTTTAAAGTAGCTGTTGACATATCCAGGAGGATACGCGCACAGGAGTATAAAAAGCTGTACACATCCATACAGTGATGTTTCATTGTATTTCAAATTCAACTCACTCCTAAATGAACCATGTGAGGAAACTACTAAGAAAAACAGAACAAAGAAAAGCCCTGTGCTTCTGTGAAGGAATCCAGCTCCGTTATAGGGCCAGCATCTAACAAGCTGCAGAAACCACATTTTAGAGCAACGCTGCACTTACTCATTCTCAACTGAAGACTACAGCAGCATCCTGGCAAAGCTGTTGAATTCTGTTACACAGTGAAATCTTGAAGAGTTTGGAAAACTCAGAATTCTGCAATGTATGCAATAAAAATTCGTTGTGTTATGGAGAGACAGAATTTTTGAGAAAACAAAGCAGGTTTCAGGGTTTACCCCTGAATATATAATGTCACTAGCACGAGGCAGCTGCCTCTACCAGTCCTTAAACAAAGCAGAGAAGTCAACAAAAACCTTTGACACTAGCATGTACAGAGATGTAATGGCTTTTGCAGAACCAGCAATTTGTTAGAGACAAACTGAATTAGAGAAACAAATATTAAAATATTAAACTTGATTTTAAAACTGCCCCAGGAACATAATGAGATAAACGTGCACTACGTTTTTAGTGGCAACATGGATTTGTGCAAGCTGCTAAAATATCATCTGCTAGTCTTTTTGTTTAAGTTATGCCAAGTTAAAAAAAGTCATCAGGTTCTGTCTTCTGAGACATGGATCTTCTTTCCCCTTTTGATTAGCACAACAGAATAATTTTAAATAAACTGTGACCATGAACTTTTTTAAAAGCATCTATAAAAAGTAAGTAAAATTTTAAAAACTGAATTAGTGACCCTTGTACTGGTAAAGAAGCATGCTGCTCAGTTAGTGACTGAACTCACCGGGGACTTTTTTGAACAACATACAACCAGATGAAGGAGAAACGAAAACCAGGCAGTCATTACCAGGCAAAGGTTCACCCGAAATCCTTCTCCAATCGCTCAGGCCTATCACAGGACAGTGCTTTACTGGAACTACAAGTATGAGTACTGGTTGATCTTCGTAGGGCTCAGCGGGTATCCAGTGTAAATAGCAGATCCTCTGGAAGCACCAATATAGGACTGGGGAGCAAACTGGTGTTGGTACTGGGCAGGTGGAACATTTGCAGAAGTCAGCAGACTGGGGCCAACGCTCACGGGGACCTGGTGCACAAGTGTGCTGGGGTGGGCAGCGTAGGTGGTGTGCCGCGAGGAGCCCTGAGGGGAGAAGAGGTGGGCGATGGAGGTGGTGGAGCCCAGCGTCGCAGCAGTGCTCGGGGCGTACGTGTACACGTGTGGCTGGCTGGAGAGGTGTGCATTCGCCGTTGCTGCTGCCAGGTGGGGATGCACTGGGCTGCTGTGCTGAAACGTGTAGGGAGCCTGAGAAACAGTTGACGTGAGGGGTGCCACATAAGCCTGCTGCCTACGTGGGACAGCGTTTCCACTTCTCTCCTGGGAGGCCAGCACTGTTGTTTGCTGGTTCTGCAGGGAGAAGAAGTAAATAAAGTTAGTGGCTATCCTCAGGGAAAGGTGCAGCGGACAGGAGGTGAGCAAGGAAGGGTCAGCCTGAGCTTCCCAACACCACCTCCGTTCTGGCAGCAGGACTGGCACGTCTGCAGATCCCCCCTTCGCAGCTCTGTGAAACCCCCACACCTATTTGAGAAAGGGTTTCAAGACAAAGGTTCTACTTTTCCTCTACAATGGGATCCCATGGCCAACACGGGGAACCACGAGTACGCAGCTGCACTAGTGCAGGCCAGCCCTGAGACTGACCCAGCCCCTGAGCCCCTCACACACGTATATGAGAGCAGCAGCAGGGCTGCCCTGTTTTAGCACAACAAATCCTGCCTTGTCCTCATGCCAGAAGTGACCTGGAGGTGAAACGCTTCCCCTCTTCTGAAGGGCTACTGCGGCTTGACTCACGCATCAAGAGCAATGACACAAATTGAAGTGAAACCCATCTCTAAGAGTTTTGAGAGAAGTTTGGTGCTAATTTTTAGAAGGTCTGGCGTTAATCTCCTGGTTGGGCCTTTGTGAGATCTACAGGTCTAGGTAAAGAACAAAAGGATCTCCTCTTCTCGTACTGCCGAGTGCCTTCAATGCTACTCCAATTCAACAGCTGAATCTTGGAGCCGCTCTCCCATCTGAGCAGCAAGAACAACTCACTGCAGGACAGGCGTGACCAGAAGCACGAAGAAAGAATAGGCAAGTAACCTACAAATTGCTTCCCCTGAGAAGCTTCACCTACACTCTGTCCAGCTTACCCTACCCTGCCCAGGCACAGGACAGAATCCACTTCAAAGAATTAACATGGTAGCAGCTACCAATCCTCTTGCAACCAAGTCATTCTCCCTGCCATACAGCATAGTGTTTCTAAAGCAATTCCAAAGCATCACGTTCAGAGGTCAGCAGAAGCCATGCAGTGCTCACCTGGCTGAGATTGAGAGGCTGCGCACCGTTGGTACCCCCGCGATGGGAGCGGTAGCCTGTGGGTGTTATACAGCATCCCGATGACTGTCCGCTCACAGAGGCCACTGGCTTGGTCTTATTGGTGCTACTCAGGGTGCCTGGAAGATTTCAAAACAACCCTTAGTCCATTCTTCCCTTTCACATGCCAGGCACTGTGATAACCAGCTTAGGTATCCAAAGAACACACAGCGACTGTCTCTGTAAAGGAGCCTTCTCTTCAATTATGATTTAAAACCTGACTGTACAAGAAATAGTTTGGAATCTGTACAGATCTTTCTAAATGCAGCCAAGCATACGTGAAAGGTAAATCTATCATAGAAACTGAGAACAGACCCGGGCTTGCACGCTCAGAACAGCAGCTGTCAAACCTGAAGCTACAAAGGCCCACTACAGATAGTCCAAAACCATGAGGACAAAGCTGTCAGGGCTAAGACAGCACCTGAGCACTCAGTAAAAACTACTGAGCGTAGTAACCTGTGATGCACACCTACCTGAAGCTTGTGTAGCTACGATGCAGTCGTTGAGCTGTGTTTTCAGTGGCGGCACAATGATAGTCCGGGAGCTGGAGCTGTCAGCCGCCCCTCTACTTGGCAGCTCCAGGGCACCGCCTGTACTCCTGAGAGAGGAGAGCGGGTCTGCGGCATAGGGGCTGTTCAGGGAGGAGTCGGAGTCAGGGGAGTCATTAACAGTGACGTAGCTGATGACATTGGATCTCTGCTTCATACCCAAACTGCAGGGGGAAACAAAACCAAACCAAACCACCAAACAAATGAGAAACATTCCAGCTTTTAGCACAAGATACACAGCTCTGCCCCCCTGGGATCTCACACCCTCCCCCTTGTCAGGTGGAGTGTCTATTAACTACACACACAGGTGGACATCATGCAGAATTTTCTGTCTTAGGCAGTACTTCCTAGCCTAGCCAGGGCTTTCTGCATGAAGCCTTCTCCACCACCCCGATGCTTGGGCTGAGCTCAGGTCACATCAGTACTGGCTGCCCAAATGAACTTCTTACCTGGCAGGCTTGTATTTGCTGTCCTCTTCCTCATCAGTGTCGCTGCGAATGGTGATGACACTGACGGGTGGGCTTGGAGTGTCTGGGATGACAATGGGCTGGTGCTGCTCCTGCACTGGGACGAGCACGTTGGAAGAGGAGGAGGAGCGCAGCGGGCTGCTCCCAATGAGTGAGTAAACCTGGGAGGGCACAGCCTCTAGCGTTGAGCTGGGCCTGAAGGAAAACCAACGCAGTATTCATGTACGTGTCAGCAGACTGGGACAAATCATCCCCAGCACTGAGAACAGCCAGGCTGGAGTACACATACAAGAACAAACATCTTGAAATACACAAAGGGAACCTCAGTGCAGCCACTCATACAGGACAGTGCCACAGAACACGTCCTAGCAGGGACCAGTGCACTCAGGGATGCTCATCTGAACACCACCAGAGACCTGCCACCTTCAACTGATGTCAGTTCTGTCACTTGTACTGCTGTGGCACCAACACGCTCTGGGTGTGTAAACCCCCTGTTGACCAGCCGTAAAGCACTCGGCCAGCCGTGTTCCTCACACTCCCAATGAAATTATCAGCACTTACATCAGGGACTACAGTACTAAGACTTTTTCCAGGACATGTTTTTAAAAGCAACTGTAGCACATTATGAAGTTACACAGACAACACCTCTGTGGTCAGAAGTTCAGTTCTTCACACCATAAAGGCAACCTCCACACCCCCACTGTCTTTCTAGGGCTGGGAAAGGAAACCTTACTTGGCTGCACTTGGTGCTGGCTGCTTGTTCTTCTTAGCTGGAACATTGCTGCTTTGCTGCTGCCGAACGACATGAGCAACTCCAACATTGAGAGGCTGCGCTGTAGCTAACGTCACGTGGTTGGTCAGCAGCGATGGCTGTTGCATGAGAGTGCTGTACTGATTTCCATGGGAATGTGCACTCCTGGGGCAGAGGAAAAAACCCACAAAACAAAACACCATGACTACACTGGAGGAACCGCAAACCGCGCCAAGCCCCTGCCTGATTCTGCAGGGAAGGGAGAAATTCTGTGTGCCACAGGCAGTGCTGCGATGGCACGTGCTGCCACACGGCACGGAGTCGGAGCCCGGGCTATCCCTACCTCCAGTCAGTTAGCTGCTGGCTGCCGCCGATCGTCTCCGGGATCACAGCTGCTGGCTGAACAGAGTTGTGCAAAGCAACCCCTGGGAGCTGCTGCCAAGTGGAAGGAAGCAGGATCTGCTGGGTTCCCCCCGGCCAGGCCTGCTGCAAAACAACAAACAGACACACAGGCTCGCTAGATTTCACTTCCTACAGACAGAGAGAGAGATTTGTTCCAAGCAATATATGCACTCATGTAGATTGTTAGCTTGCAGAGATAACGGCACATCGTTGCACTTTCCCAAAAGGTCTCAGCACAGAGAAAACCAGAGAAACAAGCTTTCCCTGACACTCTGCTACCCTCTGTGTCCCAGGTGTCACTGCAGAACGCAGCCAGACATGGGCCTGCCCGGTGTAGCAGGAGCGTGCAGGGCTGCGTGCACACACTGCTCTGTGCAGGGTTCCAAAACATGAAGCCAATTCGGTCCCTTCTGGTTTTCAGCCTTCCAGGGCTAACACTGAGAGCTGAGGCAGGATTATTATTGTGGAAATTCACTCCACCTCAACTAAAGTATTTAAGAAAAGCCACAGAGAGAAACATTTAGTCACAGAGGAGGCAGATAAACGTATTTTCAATTCATTGGTATTATTGTTCCTGTCCAAATTGACAAAATGCAACAGGCTTTTTTTTTCTTGAAAAAAACCCAAACAAAAACTGAAATAAATTTGGCAGTACAATATTCCTATGATTTTGAAAATATACAACTCTCTCTTGCAGTTTGAACTGCAAAACCAGAAACACCCACTGTTTTACATAAAATATTTCTGCAAGTAACAGATCCACTTATGACAAATACCGGTTCCAAACAAGAAGCCTTCAAAGCAGAGAGCTGCTAAAACCTCTGCCAACATAAGCAGAATAATAATAACATTGAAAAAAAAAAAAAGAGAAATATGTTAAAAGTCACACCATGCGTCTTTCCAAAAGGCAACACCTGCACAAGACAAAGCAGAGAGTTTAATACAGCAAGATATAAATTCCCAATGAGAGGCAGAAATCGGGCCTTCCAAGCGACGAACTGTGTTGACAGAGGAAGGACGAAAATACGCAAAGCTCAGCAAATGGCTAATGCAAACTCAGGGAAGCAGCAGGGGAGAAGTGTTGGAAGCACTAAAGGTGAGCAAATTCACGCCAAAAGCTCCCAGAATCCAAACAGTAAGTCCTCCAGAGAAACTCAGAATGCAGGCTCAGAGTCTGGAGACAGCTGGCTCTGATCTCCTCTGCTGTACAGGGGAGTTGAATGGCAAGTCCACTGCACACACACAGGAGAATAGAATTTGCCTGTTGAATCAAAAGCCCAAATACACTCACTCGTGTCCCAAGCTCTGCTACAGTCACCCCTTGCAGTTTTCAGAGCCTAGACTGCAGCCTTTCAGCAATCATAATTCAAGAGGAGAGGAGGTGCATCCCCGAGTCTGTTTAGCTCAGGGCTGCGGCCAGGAGCTCTCCCGCCACCCCACCCTCAGAAACAGGGAGCAGTTAACTGGGCTCAGAAGAACCCCAGTGAGTGGGGGTTCTTTTCAGTACAGGCATGGCTTGAGCAAATTCCACTTCAGCAGAGGTCTCCCTCTTGGAAGAAAACGACACTTAAACTACCACTTTAAAGCCACAAGAAACAACATGGTTCACATAATGGAATGTGCTTTGAAAGACATGTGAGGTACCAGCACTTAAGTGCACTGCGATGTTTCCATAAGCTTCACTGATCTGATTCTGGAGTTTTACAATGACTTCTTTGTGGCACTTGCAAAGCTGTTCTGATGCAAGTGCCAAACGAATACAGAAGAGGACAATTTTGAAAGCATACACACTTCTTAAAGGTGTGTTTATTCCATTCCCCCATCCTCTTCAAAATTTGTTCCAAATAGCCTAAAAGCCGTTTTGGATACTAAGGCTCACCTTTAATTTCAACCAAGAAATACATATGAACTCAAAGTATCTGTGAAGAACAGTATCTTTATCTGGATGAAGCAAGCTACCTGCGATTGGCTATAAATAAAGGCCAGAAAATTATTGTCAATGGTCAACAGAGGTTAAGAGAAATCAACGGCTAAAGCAATACATTACAGGATTTGCCATCATTAGAGATTTTAGCCTGTGCTTAATGACCTGAAACATTTCTACATGCAAAGCAGCTTTACACGTGTTGAAAACAAAGTATGTAGCTAACTTGCCAAGTAGTTCAAATTCTGGCCATCCAGGTTCCTGTAGCAGAGTCAAGCTAAAGACTGATTCCTTTGTATTCAACAATCAAAAGGCAAAGATAGGATAGTAAGCGAAGAACAAGAACAATTGTAACTCTTCTGTGGTATAGCTTAGAAGAGCTTTATAGTACTAGGCTAGTAAAAAGTAATAGTCAATGGATCTGGATTCTTTACAGAGCCACACTAAACGTCAGAGTCAGACAGTGCTTCAGCAATGTTGGGGAGGAAAACAACAAGACATTAAGATGTAGCAAGAACACAGCCACAAGATGGCACATGCTTCCATGCCCTCTGCAAGTCTAAGTTAAAACAAAAACTCAGTTAGTGAACACAATCAAGGGAGGCAATTACCAGTACTGCAGCCGTCTGTTCTACTAGCGCTGGCCGGCCGGCTGCGCAGTTCAGAGTAAAGGGGACCGCATACTGCGGCGTGATGGTGGCTACTTGAGGATGAAGAGTTGCTACCATTAGTGGTGTACAGCTTCCCTGAAATGTAGATCAGGCAGTGAGTGAAACACACGTACTGAGGCAGGATAAGTGGGTTCAGCAATAGGGCCAGGAAAGCTTTTGCCCCACTGACATCCCCTGGTGCTTGAGCAGACTCCAGAATTGTAAGGGATGCAGTGAAACCAACACCCAGACCCTCCGGGCATGCTCCTCTAAGCAACTGCATGTCCCTGAGAGGAACACGAGGAGCAGGGCATTTAGGAGCAGGATCTCCCCGATGACACAGTTGAAGTGAGATAGTGTTCAGCTATCCGTACTTCACTGGGTCCCAGAGAGCAGGTGACACTGCACACACTGCACTAGCCACAGCTCGGACCGCCCCCCAGCAGCACACAGCGTTTCCTATCGTACCTCCACGTTCTCAGACTCTCTTGGGAAGAGACAAGCTAAGGGATTTAACAGAAGGCACAGTAGGTCTTTTGTATCATGAAAGAGCAAAGTTATCTGTGATGAAACTACAAAGACAGGTATTAGTCCATCAAATGTCTAATTAAACTTAGATTTCTAGGGTACAGTTCGCAATCTTGGGAAAAGCAGTGTTTGAATTCAGGTGGGTCTCAGAATCACAGAAAAACATGCTAAACACAATTCTCCTTCATGTGTTTCTGCTTTCTGGATACCGTTACCTGTGCAGCTACGCTAAACAAACCAGCCATCACAGAATGTCACCAGAATTATTTGGACTGAACGATCTAAAACTACTCCTCTACACGTAGGTCAGTAAGTACGATATACTGCCTGGAGGCTAAAACTAGTAAAGTTTGTGTTAATGTCAGCAGAAACTAAAACTATGCAAATAAATAAAAGCACATGTAATTATAAAGGCAATTGCAATTTTTCAGTGAATAAAACCTTTGAATCACTGGGTGCTCGCTATATTAAAGCATTACTTTCTGGAAATAGAAATCAGTTTATTTCATGACACATTACTAATGCTTAAAATATGATTTCTTTTAGGCTTAAAATTGTGAATTTTGCCAGCGCAAACAAATAGGTATGTCACCACTACACATCAGCTCACACTAACAATGTAATTGAACAATGAACTGAAAAGGATTCAGAAATAATTTTGTGGATTTAAAGATAAAATTTTAACACGAGTGACCTGCATGGCCACTTCTGTTTACGGGTTTTG
The DNA here is from genome assembly GCA_013400835.1 of Zapornia atra. NCBI lineage: Eukaryota > Metazoa > Chordata > Aves > Gruiformes > Rallidae > Zapornia > Zapornia atra. The sequence continues at coordinate 149,239 of VZTU01032743.1, read as the reverse complement.
CTCCTCACAGAAATTTCTTCTGAAGTTCCATGCCACATTTTAAAGTGTGGGCAGGACTGTACACCGCTGCCTGTGAGGCAGTGTGCACCCCTGGAAAAACAGCCTGCTTTTACCAGCTCAAAACTATGTATTTATTCCTGTTATTAAATCAATCACCTAAGACAGGGAGGCACGTGACATGAAATAGTTTAACTTTAAATATTCCAGAAAAAAAATCAGAAGAAAACAAGAAACACTGTCTTAAAAGTGATCTGCATTTAACCCTTCAGAGTGCTCCAAGGACCCCTCAGCACCAGAAGGGCAGTCAGGTTCTCCTGGAACTGCCGTTAGCTCCCTGGGGTTTTTGCTTGTTTGTTACCTGTGTGAGAACTCCAGACTGGATCTGCAGTGGCTGTGCTGCAGGTGCTTGTGGTACAATTGGGACAGCATTCTCCATCCTTACTGGGAACCCAGAATGCTTTGTAGTTGCCTGAAGTCCAGCTGTGGAGGACAAGGAAACATCACCACTAAGCTGCTTGCTTTTTTTTCCTTTTTAAGTTTCTTTCCAAAACCAAATTCCTCCCAGGTAAGGGCAGAAGACAGGGCCAGATGAAAAGAAAGAAAGGCTGTTCTCTGTGACAAGAACATGTCAATAAAACACCAGCTGAAGTAAATACTTCTGCAGTCCTGGTATGCCAGAGGGCAATGATGGACAACCTGTCCTCAAAAGCTTGGCTCTCTTGAAGTCCATAGTTTTGTTTTCCAAGACAGATAACACAGTCATGTAATTCTGTGTTGCCTGAGGCTAAGTTCCAAGTTCAAACCTTACACTGTCTGGTCCCATTTCATATATAACCCTCCATGCTACCACAATCCAGTCAGAAGCACAGAGAGAACTCCAGGATTCTTAGGGCTGTGTGGTGCTAACCTCACTTGAAGGCTGTGACAATTTGTTGCTAGCAAACTACACTGCTGCATCAGTGGTGCCAACTGAGACTCAAAGCCCAGATATTCCCTCCTGAGGTACAAAACACACCACGGTACTTTGTTATCTGCAGATAGGTCTGGCTGCTCTGCTCACTGCTTTCTGTGGAATGCTGCTGTGCTCAGTTTGGGGGGAAAAACTGGTTGAGCAACCAGATGGAGACCGAAGCCTGGGCAGGCAAGATACTGTCACCTGTTCAAGCATGACCTGGAAGAAAACCAAACTGTCCACACATGTCTGACCTGATTCTGCACTTAATCTGATGCAAGAGCACTGCATGACACGCAGAGAGTCATCTCCTGTATTTTCTCAATTTAGTGCAAGTTAAAGCTTCTCATTTCTCCCTAATTGAAACCACAGCATCATACAAAGGGGTTTTCCACTTACTTTGAAAAGCAGTGGGACAAACAATGAAGGTTTGCTGGAAGGGGTCAGTCTGTGTGCAGATCTGGGTGGTTCCAGGCTGCAAGGAAACGCTCTGCTGTGCCACTCCTGCCACTGGTGCTGCAGAGGATGGGTACAGTGCAGACTGGTAGTTCAGCAGTGAGACGTCCGAGTTTGCCAGGGAAAGAGTAGCAGCAGCAGTAGAATTGGAAGCCAGTACACTGGCCTAAGGGGAAGAGAGAAAAAGAAAAAAGAAATAAGAGCTTCACTTATTCATCACTTGTACTTGTCCCAGTACAAACAACGGGAACCATCAGTATTATACTGTAAAGAAAGCACCAGGAAAAGGTGTCAAATTAAAAGGCACAAGACACCATAGAAGAAACAAACATGAATTGCACCGACTGTACTTACGTTGTGGAACTCACAGGCAAATGTGATTAGGCAAAGTACAGAGGCTGCCTTGGCCTGAGTTTTGGAAAATTAAATTTCAAGACAAGACTCCAAATTCTGGAGAGCAATTTAAATACAGTACTTTGCAGAGCAGGATTTGGCCAGAAGGCACAAAACCAGACTACTCCCATTTATTTGATTAGTATAAAAGAGCTAAAAGAGGCTATACCTGATTGTGTACTGTGTTGAGCTGGTTGTTAAAGCTCATTGTCAGATTTGTGCTTGTATTCGGAGCGACGTGAGTGGTGAAGGGGCTCTTAATCTGATTCACTGTATCATACATATTAACCCTTCGCTTGCAGATCTCCATATTCTGAAAGCAAGATTTCACACTGAAAGAGAATGGCAGAAGGAAAATACCAGATATGTAAAACCAGTACGACAGAGACACGACATTTCCAACCTCATGCAGATGCCTTTAGGTTTAGATTTACTTTTAAAATTTATTTATTTATTTTTAACCAACAAAGAATGTCTTAAAACATGAAAAGGAAGTTTATGAGCATTCCATTCCTTATATACATGCCATTGCTGTTTTCAGATCAGCCAGAAACTGCAGAAAACAGCACTGACAGAAAGCAGCAACGTGCTGTTCTGTGTTTCCATTAAGTCCTGCTGGAACAAAACAAGAAAGCTAAGGAAGCTTACTGATTGCTGTGTGGGAAATCCAGTAGATGTGTCATTGTAACAAACGGGTGGTTCAAAGTCTTCAGTGGAGTAATTCTCTTATCTGCATCAATTGTCAACATTTTCTTCAACAAATCAATGTATTCCCTTCGGTCAGCCTTCTCTGCCAACATGTCAGTCCCTTCTAAGTCTGTAGACATATTCACCTTGAGGTGGGGAAGAGTAGTTCACACAAACAAATTAACTGCTTGCTAACAACTCGGTAATTTCACATCACACAGGAATATTTTTTTAAGCATTTCTGTCTCTTAGCCAGCTTAATATTAGGTAGCTCAGAGCTAGCACACAATCCTTCCCTTGCTCCCTCTAGAAGAGGAAGTCAAACTTGCACATGGAATTCTCATCTTGACATGAATTTGTTCTGTTCAGTAGGCATCAATCAGGCTTCATTCTCCACTGCCTGGCAGTACGCCCTTGCTTTTAGGGGGAGTGGGGGGGGGCTCTAAGGGGCCAGCAAATCAGAATGGCAAGATTCTACATTCTCCACACTGATGGAAAGTGATGACAACAGCCACAAAAGCAACAGAGTATTGAGACCACCATATTTAGATACAAGGCCTCGTGACATTAAACCCACTCACATCTCCATTTTACCTAAGAAAATAGAATGGAAAAAACAGAATCATCTGCAGCTCCTGTCAACACTCCCCAGTCCAGGAAGAGACCTGATCCCAGAAAGATTTCTGGAGGGGCTTTGCTTTCCTACTGCTCGACTACTTCCAGTGTAACATGCTAAGCACACTTGTTGCATCTACCAGACCAAGGCATAAGAAAAAAACCGACATTTCTAACAGCTTGGTAATTAACATATTAATTAACATATCAATTATCTAACATTAATTAACATGATTAATCTTCAAGACAGTGATTTCTGACACAAACTGGCACCACAGCAAACCCACATCACTGTTCTCAGCAGCATGTGGCAGAGGACTCATTTTTAGAGGTCCCACTAATGTAGGTAATTAATGTGGCAGTTATTTCTGTGTCACCAGGTCTCCACACACCTGCGCCATGTCATCCAAACAGTTGAATATATATTTCCGAGCTTCCTTTGATTTTATTCCTGTCTCCAACTCATGTTCTTCTGGGGTCTATAAAAGAAGGCACTGTTAATACAAACTGAGACACTGCATACGGATAAAGACAAAGCAGAGCCGAGCGAAGGGATCGTTTCCCTGCTTTAAGACAAATCACATGCTGGCAAAGCCAAACCAGAACAGCCATGGCTTCTCATGTCCTCAACTGGAAACATCACTCATTGCAAAGCTGAATGAACAACACAATCTCAAGGCTCTGTCAGGTAGTGCATTAGCCAGAAGAACTGCAGATTTCTAATTTAGGAAGAGGCTATCAATATTTTAAATCCTTTTTACAAATAAGAAGGCAAAATACCCTTCCTTTTGCTGCTCAGCTTTAAAGGCAAATCAAGCATACATCTGACTCGTTCCTGTCCTCTGCCAATACATAAATAGCTTTCTGTTAACCTAACAAAGACCAGCACAAAATACTCCTCATTTTACTCTTTGTGTTGTCAGGAGATGACAACAAGATGACATACTTCACCCAGACTGAGCAGGCCATAATAAGTAACCATTATCTCAATTACTTTAACACCCACTCTTTGCTGGTACTATCATGCACAGCTGCTGTGGCTAGATGAGCACCAGGTCTGAAATGAAATGACACAGATCAGCTCGATCTGAATGGCATTTCAAAGCCAGTCTTCACACAGAGTGGTTTGACTCACACTAAAGCTAGGTGTGAATTTGTATCAAGTCCTGAATGAACAAGACACACGGGGAATCAGAGAGACAGACAAACCTTTAGCCTCCACAGTGGGTATCCCAGATTTGGATCTCTGTTAAAAAACCTGCTTGTTTTCGTTCCCGCACTGAGCAGATACTCCGCTGGAAGGCCTTGAGTCTGTGAGATGTATCGGATCTAGGGCAGAAAATGAGAAGAGTGAGGACTCCCAAAGAAAGAACTCCTAAGTAATGGAGCAGTGATCAGCCAGGTCTGTTCACAGTGAACAGGAAATAACCTGTCCATAAAGAACACCCAGATAACAGAAACTGCAAATTTAAAGGGACCAATCTCAAGCATTTATAGGGACATTTACCTTTCCCAGTCACATTACCTGCAGAAACACTAGGCTTTAAATACATCTTTCTTATTTTATGGAAATCTGTCTTGCCTGAGTGTACGTGAGCAGAGTGTAAGCTTTCGAGACATGGATAAAGTAACAGCAATAGGCTTTAATATCAGCCATGTAAGAAGTATACATTGAGAGAAAAATACCACAGAAATTATTATTTCTGTAGATATAATTAATCATAATAATCTATGCAGCATAGCTGTGACTGGCTACAGACACTCTAGGCACATGATTTGAGAATAATGTCACGGCAAAAGACCAAATCTCCAGTATAATCAGATTCTTACATCCTCAAAAACATTTAATTAACTGTAAATCTAACAAAAAAATGGCTCAGGATTTTGGAAAATGCCCCTGAACACTTGTGATGGTATCGGCACGACACAGGTAAAGGACCAACAAGTGAAAAGGTATGCTCAAAAGTAAATGGCAAGTTCTGGAAAAACACAATAAGCTTTTTAAAGTGTTCTGGGGGTTGCCCAAGTGCTAATGTTATTTGCTCTCAAGATGCACAGTGAGGAATGTGACATCACCTCTGCCATGACTCTCCCCTCAAAGGAGTCTATTTAAAAGTTTAAAAAAAACCCCAACAGCAGTTAAGTCTGACATATAAACCCAGTGCTGAGGTAACTGGGCTTTGCTGGAATTACCAATTACAGGTGCTTTAGCAAGTCTCATTCCTTATCCACAAACTCCTGTGATTCCTCTGTGCCAAACCAGCTGGAATTGCAGGGCACTTCACTCTGCTAGAGCCTGTGATCTCCACGAACTTACCGACCCACTTTTCACTCATGCCGGGGAGGATCTGACTTGTCTGTGGGTGAGCATCTTTTGTGTCTGTACAATAGTTCAGCCGAGGCTCCTGCTATTTTTATGAGCCATAACTTGCTTTACAGCCTAAAGGTGTTTCAAAAATAATTGTGAATCCCACCCCAACTCATGAACTCATTCCTGTAGAGGTTCTCACACACATTCTGCCTGAGCTTTCACTTGCTGCTGCAGGGTCTCAGAAAACATGAAAGCAAGCCAACCCTGCCTCTCAAGGGCAGTTCAGATATCAAAACCAACCACATGACATCACACCTCACACTGCCTCACAAAGGACTGCAAAATCCTATTAAGCAATGGAAAAAGCACCTCCTCCCCACCCACCTACATGACTAGATAAGGTTCTCAGAATTTCACAGAACTCAGTGTGCAAGGAAACCACCACGCTGTACCTCAGTTATTTTCTAACTCATTCTGGTATTAAGGTACCACTGTGTTTCCTTTGGAAACTTACAAAGCTGGGAAGGCAACACCAGTCAGTTATCAAGTACTTTATCACACAAGGAAAACTACACCAAGCACTGTAACAAGATACCACCGTAAAAACCACAGTGCAGGAGTTACCCTTGTAACACCCCTCAGAGACTTTTTGTCCTTTTACAGGGAACTGAGGAGCCCAGGTAACAACGCAAAGTATCCACGGAAAGAGCTAATTAGTTCAGGATGCCTTTTCAGACTCCTGCCCTTGCATTTCAGAGACAGCTTGGGGCTCACACTTTGCATTAAAGATGAGGGCTGCTGTAGGTATTAACTGGGCAGGAATGATAGGCTTGCTCTGTCTGCACATGGAAAAACTGCCCTCATGGTGAAATTAGAGGGCGTTTCAAGTCCGGACACACACCTCACTTCTGTTTTGACAGGAAGGTATTTCAACAGCTTCTGCGTTTGGAAGCCAGGGGTTAACTGCCAGTTGACTCTATATATTGGGTAACTACATTCAACTCCAGCTAAAACACAGGAAACACACAGACTGCTCTCCTGTGCAACAACAGAGACAGGCAACGGGAGTATCCCGTGGAGAAAATGAACTTAAGATGACAGTCATCAGTGATTTGTACTGGGTGAAATCTGATGTAGGATACAGTGGGGTCAGAGGGTCTGGACACAGACGGTTGCGGTGTCGCTGGAGCACCCCACATCCACCACGCACTCTCACCTGGTCATACTCAGATGCTCCTGGATACAGAGGCCAGCCTAGAAACAGCTCAGCTATCACACAGCCCAGTGACCACATGTCAATGGCTTCGCAGAACGGTAAGCCCAGGATGATTTCAGGAGCTCTGTGAGGGGGTAAAAAAAAGAGAGAGAAAAAAGAAAAGTCAAACCTTCAAGTCTGAAAGTACATGGTTACTTCCTGCAAATCACCTGGATAACATCTCAGCTCCAAGCACAAGTAAATCTGTGAAACCAAGTGATTTACTTGAAAGCAGAAGATGTTTCAAGGGGCCTAACAGATCCCAACTGGTGAGAAAAGTTCCAGCTAACGGTGCCCAGACTGTTCTGGGTGGGAAGCAGGTCTCGAGGTCCTAGGCAACCAGCTGCAGAGAGGTGCCTGTTTTCATGGGGACAAGAACAGCACCTGCCCTGCCAGGAAAAGGCGCTCTTCACAGAGCTGCTCGGTTTCCAGCAGCAGGTTTTATACAGGGTTTGTTTGGAGGCTTTCGAGTTTAAAATGGATGGAAAGAACACAGTTGGAGTCTGCGACTGCTCTGCAAGGTTGTACGACAGGTTTCTGTGCACTGAACCACACCTAATGCAAAAGCAACCTGCCTGGCCCAGCCTTTACGAGAAGGTGATGAAAAAAGCTCAAACTCCAAGCAACAGGTTGGAATTTCAGGGGCATTTCTGTCTGCAACTGACTCATAACAGGAGAGGATGGTTTAGTACAACCGCTCACCTACAGGCGGTTCTGAAACAAGCCGGTGCCCTTCTGTCAGGCCACACTCTGGTCATGCATTTGCATACAGCATCACAGCCCAGTGCTGCAAAAACCCTTCGAGAGGCTGTGGGAATTCACTCCGGAAAGTACAGGGAACACAAGCCCCTTCATCTTCTTCATGCCTAACTAGCACAAGCACAAAGGAAGGCAGAAAAGTCCTAAACTCCAGGCTGCCTATTTTCTGGTTGTGACTCGGGTAGCACGCCCCAGGGCTCGCATGACATTTCATGTGTCACGGTGTGGATATTTCTGTTGTTAAAAAAGGCTCTGAAACCAGTTCTGATCTTTCTACAGAATTCTGAAAAACAGGGTTTGCATAATGGACAGGTGTCAGCAGATCTGACACCTTCTTCAAATGTTCGTCCTGAATGTACCTCCCAAATGTTGGTACATGGCAAGAAGTGACTCTCCAGTTAATCATCCCTTGTGTCGCGGTGACACAGACACAGCTTTTGTTTTAGGTGACTACACAACTGCCATTAGCCAGTCTCCAAAACAAATGCACCCATCCCAGCTGCCCAGGCTCCATGCCCTTGAGAAAGCGCAAGATCTATCAAACAAGATAGCTAGCTGATAGCTAGAGCTTGCTGCAGTGAGGTCATGCCTACTGTCTTTCATTCAGCTTTAGGCAAGAAGGTTCTTCTATTACGTCTGAGACCCCAAAACTGGAGCTGTGATATACCTTTAGCAATCAGAGTAACAGATGTTCTGACACTCGCTCAACTTGACACTGATCTGTTTCTACCTACTTGTTTGTCTATCCCTGGCAGCAGTCGACTTTGGAACAGTTTAGCATATGTTAAAATATAAAGTTATTAGGCAGCTATAAATATCTGGTATTTGAATGCTGAATACCCTGCTAAACGTGTGAACTTTAAAGAAGTACAACAGATCCATCTTCCTACAGCCTGGGAGGTGAAAGAAGAATCCATTTCTGTAGCACCTTGGCCTTCACAAGCAGAGCAAGTATGGTGCAGCCAGTCGTTCACACAGGACCTTCAGGACCTGCATGCCATCAGTCTACTAGTCATCATCGACAATGTATCAATCCTCTCGATTAGCTACTTAGGCAGGAATTTCCAATTCAGATAGGACCCAGACCTGTCATATAAGGAATGCTGCACACATAAGTTCCTTGGTTTGGACTGGCAAGCAAACTAAAATTGTAAGTGACTTGTGGAATAAACGAAGCATGCTAACGCTTTACAAGTGCATTAAACAACATCTCACCAGTTCCAGTGCGGGGAGAGAGAGATCATTGTCAACAAAGGATGGGTGTGATAGCTTGTTAGTCTTCAACTACATGCTGGAATAGACTTAGGTATTCTCAAACCTCAACACCAAAATGACAGCAAGTTGAACTCTTAGGCATTTTAATCCCTGAAACTAAATAAGGGAACTTCTCACAAGCCACCTGATTTATCTAGATTTGCAGGACAGAGCTGATAAATCAGAATCTCTCTGATCTCCTTTTACACCATTGGAATCAGTGGCCTTAGAAGACGTCAGCTGAAACAGGACGACAGAGAGAGGTCACTTCCATAGCTGGTCTGGCAGAGATTAAAATAATTTTATGATCTTAAGCTCTTCGAAACAGAAATCAACAACATTCTTTCTCTGCATACACGCTTGCCAAACTCTGACTTCCACAGTTGGCAAGTCCGGTCCGTCACTCTGAGGAGAGAGAGGATTCACAGCAGCAGCGGAAGAACCCCAGACTCCGTTCCAGCGCCTCCAAACACACCGTGTTTACACACGGGTCTCCAGCCCCTGGGGAACGAGGGTAACACGAAGCTTGTACAACTGCAGCAAGCGACACGATCACCACCCAGAGCTGGATTAGCAAGCAGAGAGTTACATTTGGCAGCAGGCACCGCTGCTTCCCAGGCCAGCACGACTGGGACAGAAGTAGGTCATGTAGCCCAACAGCTGAGGTAAGACACGGATCCTGCTGCACTGCAGGCGCCCTTGGCACTCAGTGTCACCTTCTCATGGCCCAAATCATCCAGTCCTTTCTTCAGCTTAGTATCTCCAGTTTGCCAGCCCACAGGAAGCATCAGAAGGCAGGGATGCAAGTAAACTGCATGGCTGCACTTACAAAAACACAGGAGACGAATTAACCTCTCTCTGAACAGTGGGGACATGAGTCTTCCCAGGGACTTTTAATTTCTGCAAGCTGTCTGCTTCCTTCTATCGTTTGTACTTCCCATGGAGAACTAAAGCATCTGTACCTTTCCCTGTATGCTTCACCTGATGTACCAAGCATACACTCTGGTTTTCAGGTCAGGAGTTACTAATACATCTCAGGACTGCCACAGAAACTAATCACTGCACAGAAGCATCGCTGCCAGACTTTGCTGACTCCTGGTCCACGCCTGGCTTGAGAGTCAGAGTTCTTCACACGAACTTCTATTCACTTGAAGTCAACTGTCCCATGGCAGTAAAACTGTCCTTGGCTGGGGGAGGCTGCTGAGGCAGCAGCAACGCCTGTGGAGGGACGGATCCTGCCTCAGCCCTGACAAACCCAAAAAGCTACATCCCAACTGGACACATGGCTCCAGCAGCGTCATGGAGACCGATGCAAGCTGTCCAACTGCCAGAAGTACAACCAGAACCTGGAGTGAGCAGGGCTGCTGGAGAAGTCGACCTCCAGCAGCCCTAATTCATAAAGGAAGGGCTTTCACTTCAGGGTACATCTATTGGAAAATTCACTGCACAGTGCCGACGTTTGGCTGGCTTAGATGTCTCTGGAGGAGACAGAGGTTACTTAAGCACCAGTAACAGGTATGAAAAACAAAAGAGTGAACACAGAATGAGAAGTTTATTTTTTACTAGCTGACAGAAAACCAAATGAACCAATGTTTTATTAGACAGAGCACGGAAAAAATCTCCAGAACTCACTGAACACTACCTCACTGTGAATATGGTTAAAGCAATCTAGGTCCCCCACAATAAGATGGTTTCTACACCATCTCCGTCAGCTCCTAGACTATGGATTTTAGTAATCATCACCATTAAACTAATTACATATTCCTAAATACCAGCTCTCCACATCACAGCATTCTTAACTTCAGTCAAGCAGACAGTCTTAAACACCATCTAATCTCAGGTTCTTTGCCCTCCAAGCAGTGTGGGTCGCCCCTTGCCAGGGAGGCGGAAGCGGCCTGGAGTGCAGCGCCGTGCACAGAGATGAACGGGCAGCTTCCTTCCCAGCAGCCCCTTAGATACTTATCATCCCCTGCTGCCTCTGCCTCAGCCAAATCTGGCTTCTGCGATATCATTAACTGGAAAGCACTGTGTGCCCCCCCAAGCTGCTCTGCTCACATGTGCTGCCGGTCAGATAGAGCAGATTCTCCATCAGTGGTCACCTCTTTCAACCCAACAACAAACTCGATAACACATTTCAGTCAGCGAGCGTTTTGAGAGAGCCATGGCACACAGAGGACAACCACGTTACAGAAAACAGCAATCACAAGTTTAGAACTGGAAAGATTGGTGCCAACAAGCCGAGTGAAGATCATGGGGAATAGATTAAGAAAGCTCTATATCACACAAAAGAAATGGCACAGAAAGCTGGTACTCTGTGTCAGAGGGAGTAAGAAAAAAAACAAACCAAAACTAGCCAAAACCAAACAAAACAAAGGGGGCAATGACACAGGGAGCATGAGAAATGAACAGAGGAAGGGCTTTAAGCTGAAGCGAGGAGGATGGGAAAGACATCAAACAGGGCAGAGACACAGGGGTGGAGTGTCTGAGTCCTCTGTCTGTCCCAGCTGGAAGGACTAGATACTAGTTAAGTTTTGCGTCAAGTGAGCTCACATTCCACTGAAAGCAGCCCTGACAACACAGCACAGACTTCGTCATGTCCCTTTGATGCCAGGCGTTCCTTCTGCATCCATCTATTGAAGTTGACTGCTACTTATACTGAAATACACACGACAAACAGAACCAGGCTGGAGGAATAATCGAGAGGAAAAGCAGTTTGCTTTAGCTGCAGAGTTTCTGAGTTCTAACATTTCTGTCCAGTTTATTTTCAATTCATAGACAGGAGAAGGGTCGAAGCCATTTCTACATTTTGCTAAGGGAAGCAGAGACCTAGCTCATCGTTGTTTTCAGAGAGCTACAGGTCTCCTGAACACAGGACTTGCCAAGGGGCAGCAGAGGAAGCCACGTGCTCGTGAAGTGGGTTCGGGCAAAGGTGGAACCAGAAGAAACAGGATAAAAAGAAACTGGCATACCCCCTTTGACCTCTCTCCCTTCCAAACGACAACAGGTCACAGGCTGGTTTCAGATCGTGACATGCAATCCAGAATGCAGTACACGCTAGTAGCATACTGCTTCCCCAGGCTGCCACTTCACACCTCATCACAAACTAACACCAACTTACGCCACTGATCTGGGGTAAACAGGAGGTACTGGACTGCACATTGTGTCACAGTTGCAAAGCAGGAGCTCTGCTTATGTACATACAGATTCCAGAAGCAATCACCGGGAAACCTGCAGTGAACGGGCTGATCATTTCCTCCTCCCACTCAACTGGGACCAGACCTAATGGCAGAAGAGTTAAGTACCTACAGAAGCAAACCACTAGCACTCCATCAGGATCAGCTCTTCTTTGCTCGCACAGCGTATGGAAGCAAGCCCTGCGTCAGCACTTACCTGTAATAGCGTGACTGCAAATAAGTGGAGCACACTGCTTTGGACACGTGGCTGGCTGAGCCAAAGTCTATCACCTTCACTCTGTAGGGCTGGCGCACGGGATCCACCAACATGATGTTTTCTGGCTTCAAATCAGCATGTATCAGACCCAAGCTCTTCAGCTTCATCAAGGCAGTAGCCACTTGCTGCAGAATTGGCCGGATGTATTTCAGGGGCAACGGGCTGAACTTATTTTGCTTTAAGAAGTCGTATAAGTTCTGTTCAAGCATCTCAAATACAAGGCATGTATGATTCTTGTGTTGAAAACACTCATAGGAGCGAACAAAGTTATATTCGTCAGCATTCTCACTGCTCAAGCGAGAGAGGATGCTCACCTCTATCTGGCCCTGCCTAGCATAGGAAGGATGGTTCTTCAGGATTTTGATGGCTACAATCTCCTTCGTGCTACGCTTCCAGCATTTCGCCACCTGCCCAAACGTCCCTCGGCCCAGGAATTCCAAGACCTCGTAGCTGTTTGTCATAGAGCACAGGATCTCATGCTGGACCAGCTGATAATCCCCTTCACCACTGGAACTGCTGCTTTTCGTGGTTACCGTGGTGGTTGTGGCCGCAGCACCCACCGCAGGTCTGTTTTGCAGCATGAGAGGTGGATGTTCCTCAATTATCTGCACGCTACCGTTGCTGTCGACCTCTTCACTTTTCCTTTTTAATCCACATTTTTGGTACGGTTCCAGTAAAGAAACGTTGCTCCGATGCGTTAGGGCCTGGCTGTTCTGGAAGGACGCTGTCGCGCTGCTGCCTGTGCTGTCGGCTGCCGTAACCACGATGTGCTCGACTGAAGGAGCAGGGAGAAGGAGGTTCTGATCGTACGCAGGGATGCTGAAATTGGCTACCTGGTGAGAGGAGCTTGCTTGCCCTTGAGCTGCTGGGAGGTTTTTGCTGTGGGTATAATACTTGTCACTACTGCTCTGTCCTGAAACATCCCAGACAGAGGGCTCCACTTTTAGTTTCTTGGCACTGCAGAAGGCACTCGAGGATACTGACGGAGGGGAGAACACCTGCAGCTGTGAGGCCATACCTGAAATGGGAGAGGAGCGCTCATTAGGCCTGCTTAGTGGCAGCAGGCAGAACAAGAAACAGAACAAGTCTTGTTCTAAGCACCGCATGGCGTCTGCCACCTAGGAAGGGAACCTTTCGAGCTGCTGATCCCAAGGGCGCCCGCAGAGGGAGGCTGCATTTCACCTCACTGCCCACGGCGTAAGAAGCACACAGACCCTCACCCAGCTTAAAGCTGAAGAAAGCCCAGCACGAGATGGGAAAGCAGCACTGAAGAACGTAACTCAGCACAAAAGGGGGAAGATGCTGAGAAAATGAGGATCACTTCCCCCCCGGCCTGTGCCCCCTTACTGCAAAACCAGAGGCAGCGGGAAATCCAGGCCGCTCAAGTCCATCTAAGCGGAAGCCGCCCGGCCCGGGGGGGTGGGGGGAGGGCCCGACGCGAGGTCTCAAACGCCACGACCCGAGGACGACGGCCCGGCGCCGGGGCGAGGGCCAGGCCCCGCCGCGGGCAGGCAGCCGGCACGGGCCCTCCCTGCCCCGCGGCCG
>VZTU01032743.1:100669-128351 GCA_013400835.1 Zapornia atra | reverse complement strand
AGGCAGGCCGGGTCCCGCGGCGGCAGCCAGCTCTGCTCCCCGGGGCTTCCCGCCGGCCCCGGCGCCGTTCCCGCCGCCTCACGCCGTCAGGCCGGGTTGTGCCGAGCGCGGGTGCTGTGCAGAGCCGGGGCTCTGCTGGCTGCCTCTCCCGGGTCAGGCCGCGCCTGAGCGCTTGTAGAGGGGGTTAAACTGCAGCGTCAACGGAGTTTGATGCCGGGGGGGGCCTTCTGCGTCCTGGCAGACGGTGAGCTGGTGAACGAGCTGTACAGTTTGCTGCGTGACCAGGATCCCATTGTCGTCGTGAACTGTCTGAGGGCCTTAGAAGAGATCCTGAAGAAGGAGGGAGGAGTTGTCATCAACAAACCCATCGCCCATCATCTCCTCAACAGGTTTGTTCTCTCTGATGCTCAGGCCGTGCTGGAAGCTTCATTCTTCCCCTTGTGTTCTGCAGGCTAGCAAGAGCTGCAGGGCTCGGAGGGAAGAGTCAGGCACCTGAAGATGGGGCTGCCCATCCTAACAGAAACCTAATTACTTTTATGTTAAGATCTTAAGAGAAGTCCGAGGTGCCCTGCTTTTCCAGGGAATCTTTGTTTCAGCTGGTGGTTTGTTTCTGAATTGAGAATTAACGTGATTAGGGTTTGGGGTTTTTTTTGGTGACAGTATACATGATATGTCTGTGGAACAGGTACGTTCTAGTTTGACTCTCCCAATCCATTGAAAGATAATGTGACTTATTCATTGCTTGAAGAAATTAACTTTTCTGTAGATAATTCTATGTGAGCCAGCAAAATAGGATTGCTCCCCAAGGATCTTGTCCATGCTGCTGTCTGGCTTAGAGCACAGCAAAAGTGCACGTAGCTGATACTGGGTTAAACCTTTGTGCATAAACTGGTCAGTTCTCTTGAGATAAAATTGTGGTATCTGCTTCTGAAGTACAGCATTTAGTGAGGAGCAGTGTGGAGCAGAGACTGTAAGAAACTCGGAGGCTGAGGCGTGTATTGTGCACAGCACAGACCTTTGTGGGGTTCTCAACTCTTGGAAACTGTGTTTATTCTCTTGGCAGGATGGCTGATCTGGATCAGTGGGGGCAAGGCGAGGTGCTTACCTTCCTCCTGCGTTACAAACCCCGCAGCGAGGAGGAGCTCTTTGACATACTCAATTTACTGGATGGCTATCTCAAAAGCAGCAGCTCCAGCGTTGTGATGGCAGCCACCAAGCTCTTCCTCGTGCTGGCCAGGGAGTACCCACATGTGCAGACAGATGTTTTGGTGCGAGTGAAGGGCCCGCTGCTGTCAGCCTGCACTTCTGAGAGCAGGGAGCTCTGCTTCACCGCGCTGTGCCACGTGCGTCAGATCCTCCGTAGCCTTCCTGGCCACTTTAGCAGTCACTACAAGAAGTTCTTCTGTTCGTATTCTGAGCCCCACTACATCAAATGCCAGAAGATGGAGGTGTTGTGTGAGCTGGTGAATGATGAAAACGTACAGCAAGTGCTGGAGGAGCTGAAGGGCTATTGCACCGATGTATCGGCAGAGCTTGCCCAAGGGGCGATCTTCGCCATAGGTAAGAGCTGTGTCTTCCCTCGGGAGCAGCCGCAGCCCCAGACCTTTAAGGCAGGCCTTTCTGTGCCAAGAACGTCTGGGCACTGCTGGATAGCTGCTCTGTGCTGAAGCAGCATGGCTCTCTGTAGACCAGCTTCCCCAGCAGCGTTTTCTGTGAGTGTTTCTAAGCCATGATTGTGCTGATGCTTTCAGAAGTCCTGAAACTGTTCAGTTTCAGGTTGTGCTCTGATGAGCTGCTCTAAAGAAATCATGTCATTTCATCTTATTAATGGGCCTGACAGTGCTGAATGAAACTGTGCAGTGGGTAGAGGAGCTGCTCTAACACTTGCTCGGTGGTTTGAGTTGTGATGGAAGCAGAGTTAAGGTGATTTGGGGCACTTAGGGTTTTATAAGCTTTAGAGTAGGTGAGATTCTGTAGTATTCGTAAGGAGAAAGGCCAAAATGCCTTTCATATGTGTTATGTTTAAGCAAAGTTCAGAAAAAGTTCAGACTTCTGAGGCATGGCTTCAGAGGAAGGAAGGCATCCCTGGTGTGGGGAACAAGCTCATTTGACTACACTTTCAGAAACACTAGTTAAAGAGGAAAACAGAAAGGCTGTTTGTTTAAAGTGAGTTTGTGATGAATAGTTGGGCTCATGGTTCCTATTTCACTCTGCTACAAGGTTGACTTGTATGTGCTTTGGTGTCTCTGCAGGCAACATCGCAAGGACATACACTGAGCAGTGCGTGGGGATTCTGACAGAGCTCCTGGGGCTTCAGCAGGAACATATCACTTCAGGTAGTCACCTGTGGATTGTTTGCCCGGCTTGTGCTTCCAGGGGCTTGTGATCCCAGATGCGAGGCTCTGAGAGGCACTTGGCTTTTAATTTAATTGGCATTTTCAGGTGGAAGTCTTCCTGGTGGAGTGGGCATATATAGTGTGACTGGACATTGTGGTTTTTCCTTCCTAAGGAGCTGCTCTTTGTGGTGAAGGAGGAGTGGTCATGGTTGTGTTCTTGGTCCGATGTAGGGGCTCCTTTCTGGCTGCCTCCTGCTGGCATTGGGAGCGAGGGGCTCTGCAGAGACATTTGAGGGCTGGGATGATTAATCGGTCTTTAAATCTGTGTGGTGTGATTTCTGTTCCTCATGCAATAGTCTGATTCAGCTGTGCCCACACATCTCTCTCTCCTGCTGCCCTCAGCTCTGCCTTGATGTCTTTGCTGGTTCTGCCCTCTCCTTTAAGTGGTCTTGCTTTCAGTTTTGGAAAACAGACACTTGCACTCAGCTTTTGAAGCAGGTCTTAGCGACTGCTGGTGCTTCTGTAAGTGGGCAGCAGAGCCTTTAAAATTGTGACTGAAAGCTCATGAGACTTGCATTGATGCCAGCTTAAATCCGTCATTCTAACCCTGTGTGTGCAGAGCATCATGAGTCAGTGTCTTTTTAAAGGCTGGGGGATGACCAGAGCAGAGACCATGTCCCAGCAAGCACAGGAGCAGTCTGCAGTCAGTGCTTTGTTTGACTTGGTACAGCTTTGCTCTGATAAAGGTGCTGTCGTGGGACTTTGAAGGAGCGTGTCTCTAGTCATAGTCACAAGCAAGGCCCTGGCCTCCCTATAGCCAAGAGTTGCAAAGTCTCTTGAGTGGGGTCTTTTGGATCCCCCCGTGCCTGCTGGTTTCACACCTCTGTGGAACACTGAGCGTCTTGTTTCGTTGCAGCTGTAGTACAGGCTTTTCGGGACCTGGTCTGGCTGTGTCCCCAGTGCACGGACGCCGTGTGTCAGGCGCTGCCCAGCTGCGAGGACACCATCCAGGACAGCNCGGGCAAAGACCTTCAGGAGACTTGTTCTCTCACACCTGTTTATGTCGTGCCAGCACTGTCTTTCTGCTAACCATTCCTTTGGCTCCTTCAGGGCAAGCAGGCGTTGGTCTGGCTCCTGGGCACGCACGGGGAGAAGGTCCCGAATGCCCCCTATGTGCTGGAGGATTTTGTGGAGAATGTGAAGTCGGAGATGTCCCCGGCAGTGAAGATGGAGCTCCTGACAGCACTGGTGCGGCTCTTCCTGTCTCGCCCTGCCGAGTGCCAGGACATGCTGGGGAGACTGCTCTACTACTGCATAGGTGGGTTCCCTTCCCTCTCTTTCACCGGAGGGGCAGGACAGGCTTTGTGGGACCTGGTTTGGCCGCGTCCCAGTGCGTGGGTGCGTCCCAGCCGTGAGGAGGCCATCCAGGGTGGCGAGGTAAGGTGGCTTTGTGCCTTGGGCCGGTACTTGGCCCCCAGCTGTCTGGTTGGTGAGGGTAACAGGCTGTGTCCCTGGGAATCTGTTTTTAGTAATTATGTGTTAATCTGAATGATAGAATTCCCCATAAATTACGTCCCTCTAATTCCCAGAGGAGGAGATGGATATGGCAGTACGAGACCGCGGATTGTTTTACTACCGCCTTTTGCAGTCCGGTGTGGAAGAAGTGAAACGGGTCCTGTGTAGCCCCAAGTCTGACCCCTCTCTGGGGCTGCTGGAAGACCAGACTGAGCGATCTGTGAATTCATGGGCTTCAGAGTTTAACACTCTTGCAGTAGTTTATGGCAAAGAGCGCTGGGCACTCATCACTGCTTACCAGCCAGTGGAACCCTCCTACGCTTGTTCTCCTTGTCCTGACTCTGGGAGCAGAGACACAGGTAACCCACCTTGCCGTCACCTGCAGTCCCTTTTCCCCTTGCTCTGGCTGATGTTGTCATGGGGTTTCTTTGGAAGATCATCGTGCTTTGAGAATGCTGCCTTAGAGGTCTTGGGCAGTGTGTGGCTGTGATTCCAGCCCTCTTCATCTGGTGGCTCCATACGATGCTCTTTGTGAAACTGAGAGCTGCACCTTACATGCTGCATCACTCATGGGTTTGGTTTCATTTCAGAGTCACTGATACCTGAAGGGAGTAAAGAAGTCCTCAAGGCCCATCCCGACACGGGGAGCCTGACCTTAATTCCTGATTTCTACCTGACTGCAGAAGAGTTTGAGAAGACCTGGCTGAGCTTGGATGTGAGCTGCCACCTCTCTCTGCCCTGGTGTGGGGCTGTTCAGCCAGATGCCATACAGACAGCTCTTCACATCGTCCACATCCAGACCATTGCTATGAGCAGAGCTGGTGTCCAGCCCTGGAAGGCTTACCTCAGTGCTCGGGATGACAGGGGTTGCCTCTTCCTGACGGAGCTCTTGCTTGAGGCAGTGGATTCGGAGATGCAGGTGTCAGTGAAGCAGAGTGAAGCGAAGCCAGAGGCACTGGAAGCCTTTGTCTCAGCTTTAAGGACAGTCATGGGGACCGTTGCTGGGCTGGTGTCCTGATGGCTCCCTGCCCCTGGTAGGATGCTTGCTCAGGGCACAGGAAAAGTTTCTTTTTCTGGCTTCATTTGCCATACTTGATGCTGGGTTTGTACTTCTAAACTGTGGGAGCCTTGCGAGCCTTTTCCTGGTGCAGAGCTGGACCCAGCATGCGCTTGTGGTGGGTGAATGGGGCAGGGTGAAGGGTATGTGCTCTCTCTGGGCTGGGGGAAGGACAAGGTAACACATTTGTGAGCCTGCTGCTCCCATGTGAGTCACAGAGGTGCTGGCAGCTGCAGTGACTGTCACAAGACACTAACATGGCTGAGGGAACCAGAAACAAGCAAAATTCAGGGCTGTGCTTTGGAGGGATTTTTCCATGAGAACTGTACATCATTCAGAAATAGTTGAGAGACTTGGGGACTCCAGGCTCAGGTCACAGCAAGGAGCAGTGCAGTGGAGAGCAGCATTTCCTTCCTGGCTCCCTTCTCATGGGATTTCCTTTTCCATCTGATCGATGATTTCGGTAGCAGCTTCACTCCCAGGTGAACAGAGCTCCAGTGCCAGAACTGGGAGCACAGGAAGCATGTTTCCTAGTTGAAGTGTGTCACTGCAATCACGAATCACAGTCTCTGACGTTGCCCCCCCAGGCCTGCTCTAAGACAAGGCAGGAGTGTGCGATGTGTTCATGTGGCCTGAGTCTTGTAGCCTGCATCGCTCTGGGCATGCTGTGAGCTGCCAGTCCTTGGTGCTCACACCAATCATGGGGGCATTGTTAAGATAATTAACCTGCATGGAATATGAATTTTTTGCTGATACCATTTGTTACTGTATAATTGGAGTGGGTATTGGAAGGGAGCACGTGGCAGCTCTCCATCTGCTCTCACCAGAAGCTGCAGAGTTGGACTTCGTACAGCAGCATAAAAAGTGTCTTGGTCACAGCCGTGGCTCACACCTGGCACAACCCTGCGGGAGGCTCCTTGGCATAGGGTTGGGCTGCGTTGTTACTGTAACAGGAATTTGTAGTGTGCTGAGGAGTTACCCCATGGCTCTGTTAGCCCAATCCCGTGAGATTTATTGTAAATTTTAATTTAATGACTGTATTGTACCTTTAAATTGCAGAATGTCTTCCATGCACTTTGCTGAAACGCTGCTGTTGCTGCTGTTGTTGGGGTTTAGATTTTTTGTGATTTTCCTAATAAAAATAGTTCAACTATTCCTGGTTGTTTTCTGGAGTATTTGTTCCTTCAGCTCAGGAGTCTGTGGGATGGAGCCATCCAATCACCGCTGTGGATCTGGAGGGAACTGCAGCCTGGCTACTCCCTTTGTCAGGCAGGGCTTTTCTTGCTCAACTTCCTTGAAGTGGGTCTCTAAGGAGCAGTTGGGCAACACTTTCTTTCACTCTCATGTGCCAAATTACCCTAACGGGTGAGCTCCCTGTCAGTAGCAGGGCTTGAATTGGCAGCTTCCAGGGTCTTTGTGCCCGTGTGGTGTTCCTGTACTTGCAGAGAGCTGGAGCACTGGCCTTAAGTAGTTTTCAGGAAAAAAAACACTTGATAACCCATTGGCAAGCTATCATTCACTCCACAGTGGCTAGACCAAGTCTTTGGGTTGGGACTGAGCTTCTGTCCTTCAATCCAGGCTCCTTCCTTGATGAATGCAAGGTCAGCAGTCTTTGATAACTTGCAAATTTTCCTTTCAGTTTGAACAGAAGGGACTTCTTTTGAAACCAACCACCCTCAGCTCGAATGACAAGAGAGCAAATACTGACCTGAGCCGCCTCGGGGAGGAGTCGGGCCGTACTCTTCCCAGAAGGAAGAAGCCCTGCAGCTCTGGGAAAAGGAAGGACAAGCTGGGGTGTCAAAGCTCACCTGCACAGCCGGGGTGGAGGCCCTGCCCGCTCCGTGATGGCCACCTTTGAGGAGCAGACGGAGTGTGTCGTGGAAGCCTTGTTCTCTGACCTCCTGGGTGAAGATGAGGGCTGCTGCCGCTGCCTGGAGACCGACTCGGGAGGTAGGGCCTGGGTGGGAGGAGAAATGGCTGCTTTGCTGTGGGTGACAGGGAGTTCTGACTGACAATTAAAGGAGGCTGTAGCTTGGGGTTCTTGGTTTTCCTAAAACGCAGGCTTGTGATGGCTTCTGAGTTGGCTCTGTGCTGGGGGAAAAGCTAGGACGCAGGAAGGGTGTTTGAGTCCTGGGCAGCCCCCAGCTGCAGCCTGCCTTGGCAGGGTCGGAATCGGGGGCTGTTACTGTAACAGGACAGCTGCCCCACTTCCACCCCTTGGCTGCTGGCAGGGAAGGTGCCGCTGTGTCCCGTGGGGGTCTGCAGGATGTGAGGAGCTCAGTCCCAACCCACGGGGAGGGACAGGGTTTAACTCATGATCAAGGAGTAATCTCATGTTGCTTATTGGATAAAAGCACTTGCTTTAATCTGTCAGACAGGATGTGGCCACTGCCTCACAAAGCTCCCAACATCATTTGGGCTACTTTGGTTTGCTGGGCAGTGCTGGAAGGAACCCAGAATTTGTAATCATACTGCTTTTCCCATTACTTTGTCAGCCCCAAACCAGTTAAAAGAGATACTGGGATCCTGTTGGCATTGGGCAGCAAGCAAAGTCTGTTTCTCAAAGTCTGCATGGAAGGTCATTGTTTCCCCTAAAGAAAAGGTCTCGTTTCCCCTTCCAGAATGGACTTGTGCCTGTCCAGAGCTGTGCAGCTGCCACGGGACACAGGACTCTGCCTGGGCTGCACCTGAGCCAGACCAGCTAAACTGGATTAGTGGCTGGATGAGGGAGGGTGGTTGGATCAGGAAGTGATGCCTCCAGACAAAGTTGCCCAGTGCTTTATGGTGAAAGATCCTGCTTTCAGTTCCTCTTGGCTTTGTCAAACATGGAAATGGTTTAGCTGAAACTCTCAGTGTTGGGTAGCTCTGTCTGGCTGAGCCCTGTTTCAGTAACATTCAGAAAAAAATAAATAATACTCTCTTGTTGGCTTTTTACCCCTTCACAATGTGTTAGGGAAAAAAATACTGTAACCGAGGTGCACCGCAGGCACCCCTGGCCCGTTAAGTAATTTAGCTGAGAAATTCTAATGGGTTTGTATCCTTGCAATTTGTGAAGTATGCCTTTTGCTCCCCCGTGAAAACCTTCCCAAATTTGGGTCACTGTGAGTCTTTGAAATGTTGCAATGTGCACTTGCTCAGAAGAGACCCTGAGTGCAATGTCTAAGTTCTCCTTAGACAGCACGCGATGATCCGCAGCCTCGACGTGCTGGGGGAACGCGGGCAGGGCTTTGCCATCCCATGGATGCTGCTGAGCCCTCTGAACTTGCTCACTTCTGCTGGGGACCCCGAGGGGGAAGGGAGGCCTTAGAGACGCCCTAAGGGCTTTGGGTTTGCATTTCCCCATGTGTCTTGTCAGAGGTCTACCCTGCATTCCCCTCCCGAGTGTCAGGGCAGCCACTACCTCGGCGACCGCTGAAGGACGCAGGAGGCAGCTGAAGAGCCTGTGCTGTCAGCCTGCATTCTGTCCCCCACCTTCACGTTTTGACTCCCCCTGCCCTCTGTTCCAGAGCCTGTGCAGTCTGTGGGAGACACTCTGACCCCGTTTGACCCAGTTGTGATCGCCAGTCGCCTGCGGCGGATGGGAGACCAGTGCAACTTGGAGTTCGAGAAGGTTTCCTCAGAGGCTGTTGCTGAAGTGCTGGCTGGGAAGGTAGAGCACACCTTGTCTGCAGACCAGCCTTGTGTTGGGGAGCAGCAAAAGCCTGGGGAGCAGCCCGGGCTGTGCTGCAGGAGTCGGGGGGATGGCAGCCTCCCCCGTTCCCATGTCACGGGCGGCGTGTGAGCCACCAGCACAGGCTGAACGGGGTGCTGCCAGAGCTGCTGTTCTCTCTTCCTGAGCAGCCCTGGCACTGCCTGGGCTGAGCTGCCTTGCTGGGCGCTGCTCTGGGGCACTGAGGGCAGAGCCCATGTGTAGAGGGGGAGGAGGAAGACTGTGGCGAGAGGCAGAGCGGGTGCCACAGCCTGTCCTGTGCCCAGAGCTCTGGCACCGGGGCGCTTCTGGCACAAGCGCTGCAGGCAGGTCCGGCGTCAGGTTCGGTGCAGCCCTGGGTAGGCCACTGGCCGTCCTCCCCGGTCCTTCCACCGCGCCACAGCCGGTGCAGGCCGCAGCAGAGGAGAGCCCTGCCCATGCGCCCTGTCAGGCCACCCCCAAGCTGCAGGGCCCCTGCTCTAGGCACGGGCAGAAGCAGGAATTGAACTCCATCGTTAAACTGCCCTCTTGATGCTTGCAGATGGAGAAGTTTGGGGCTGCTGTGGAGACCCTCAGCCAGAGCTGGTGTGACCAGAATCCTGAGCTGGCCTACGAGAGAGCTTTCCTCTCTGTTTCTGTGAAATTGCTAATGCATGTCTTTAAGAAAGTCCCAGCTATGGTGCAACCCATCCAACTCATAAAAGTAATTAATGGAAATGCTCAAGTGAGAAGACACATCGAGGCCAGTGGCGGATGGGTAAGGATGTGAAGGTGGCGGTGATGTTTGCTGGATGCTCCTGGCTCTTCCTTTGTGTCTCCCCCCTGACCTGCCTTAGCTCGTCACTGGTACCTTGCGTGTCCCCTGAGACAGGTGTGCCAGCGTGCGTAGCTGTGGGCTCAGCTTTGCTGAGCACCTCGGTGAAGCCTTGCTGGAGTCAGCATCAAATTTCCCATCTGCTTCTCTCAGGGTTTAACTCCTCCTCTCTGCATCTCAGCAGCACAGCTTGCTACCTTAGACAGAATTCAAAATACCAAAGGATGGGGCACCCAACAAGCACTGCCCTGCTCACACAGCTTCACACGCCCCTCCTGGTGTGCTTTGCCAGGGCAGGGATGAAATCCATGCAGGAGAGGGTCGCAGTGGGAGGAGGCTGCTTGTCCATCCATCCCGCATCCTTCTCTTCCTGCCCCTTCCTTTAAACCTGCTGACAATTTTTTCTCTAAAAAACATGCACACGTTTGTTTGTTTGTTTTCAGGAGAATCTGGGCTGCTGAGAGGAAGGGCCTTTTGCCTTCTGGAAGGTGAACCTTCTGTTCATTGGTTTAACTGGGAGAAGTGCTGTTGCTTTTCTTCAGCAGACTGTGAGCAGAACTGCACTCACAAGCACCATGTAAAGCAGACGCTGTGTCACTAGAAGCAAATATTAATAAATGTTTGTTATTAATTTGTTTTTCTTTGTGCATTTCTCTTTAATTTGGCCATAAAAGTGGGATTTGCTTATTCCAGGCTCGTGCTTAGTGCTGCAGACTCATCAGGTGAATATTTGGCTCAGAACACGCTTCCGTTAGTTATTCTGCAGATCCACCTGCTCCTCTCAGGTGGTTCTAAGGGTTATTTTTGCAAAGTTAAAACTTGACATTGTTTTAAAGCAAGAGTGACGGCTCTTCCAGCATGGGCAGCAGCCCTTTGCCTTTCAGCAGCTGGATAGAGAGCTCTTGTCGCCAGGTTCAGGTGCTCAGCATCGCCTGAAGTATTCTTTCACAGTATTTACAGGTAATGTGGAAATCAGGTGAAGGTGGAAGTGGAAAGAAGGGGAGCAGTGGATTTTGCATGCCAGTTTAGGGACTCTTCTAGTAGCTGCATATTCTGAGTCTGAAGGCTTCCCCTGGCAGTGAAGCACAGCCCTGGGGCACAGGGGCTTGGCGGCTGCCCCCTGTGCTTGCCCCTCCGGACTGTGACCCAGCAGGGCTGTGCTGCTGGCAATGATGCTTGAAGAAGTCAGGTGCTGGGGTCCTGGACTCTGGTCTCCAGCGTCTCCACAGCATGGTGTGTGGGGAACCAGCTGAGCACGCTGGAGGCACACCGCGACCGACCCAGGGACCAGGCAGCTCTGTGCCTCCACGAGGCTCCAGCCCGGCTCCCCCCTTACTGCGGGACACGCAGGGTGCGCGGGTGGTTTGAAAGGAGGCGCTAGGGCCCCAGGTTATGGGCTTTGTTTTGTTATTTGGCCACGGTATCTGTTACGTACTAATTTCCTTTAAGGCTGGTGATGAAGTCAGTAAACCACAGCCTGCCGCGAGTGCTCTCCGGGCTGGTGCTTTCCGCGGCAGCGCATTTGACATGTCCGTTCCCAGGTTCAGCAGCCCAGTCGCGCTTGGTCTCCAGCAACATGGACCAAAGGGAGATTCTGCTGCAGAACCTGGAGAGGGCCCAAGGCAAGAAGCTCAACCGGAGGGACTTTGTGGAAGAGTTTTTGGTAAGTCGGCTCAAAGCATGGCTCTGTGCTTCAGTTGATTTTAAAGGGAACCGCGCAGTCACTTCTCAAACGGGGATGTGGTTTGCATGGTACAATAAGATTTTCTATGAATCTTACAGCACCAAGAGACAGAGGAGTTGACTGCGGTAAAAGGAATGTAAAGACAGACATTAATTTACTAGTCTGCATTCAAAGTAAAACTCTACTTTTTAAATACTTGCCCAAGTGCTTCCTGTTTTCTGCCACGCGAATGCACTTGCCAGGAGACAGTTTCACTTCGCCTGGTAATACCACTGGGGCGCAGCGAGGGATATGGAGCCGCTGCCCCGTCTCCGCATCGCAGCCTGTTGTAAATGTGATTCAAGTGCTCCTGCCAGGGATCCTCACTTGCTGCTGGAGATAGCTTTTCCTTTGCCCTTTCAGTAGAGCTCCTGTACCGCCTGCAGAGCAGGGAGCGGGTGCTCAAATGCCCTGCCGACATGAGACCCTTCCCCCCAGCACAGACACCAGGCACGGTGGCCAAGGTGTGGGCAGACGGTGGTCTGAGGGGCTGGACGGGCCCTTTCTCACTGCCCACATGGTGTGCCCAAATCTGTGAGCTCCCTGGCATCTTTTCACTTGTTGGCTGGCAGGGGTGAGTCTTAGACGGGAATTCACTGTCTCACAGCGAAAGCTGATGGCTGGCGATGGCTGCTGATCCATCAGCTGGAGGAAGGTTGCTCTGGGAAGCAAAAGGCATCTTCCAGCTTTAGCAGACACAGGGAGAGGTAAACATGGTGCATCTGTGAGGTCTGAGAAGTTTCAAACGCTGGCCCCGAGCTACCCCCTTCCCCGGAGAAGGATTGCATCAGGCAGCAGTCTGTGGGAAGACGCAGGGGTACCTCAGCAGTGCCCACGAGATCCAGCCCTGCTTTGTCATACCAGTGAAGGCTGGCACTTCAAACACTTGGGAAAAGCTTAGTGCTTGGTTTCTAAGTGTCTGGGTTGGAGGGAAGTGATTAATCTGAGTCTGCAGTGACACTCTGTTGTTCCATGGAACAAAGTGCTGTCACGGGCTGCTGAATTTCCCCCTCGCTGCCGTGCTGGGGTCGGGCTGTTCTGTGCCAGGCAGCCGGTGGCCGAGCCCTGCTGCAGGAGCCTGCTCTAGCAGCCGAGTGGACACTGAATTCTGACCAAAGGGGCAGGTAGAAGTGGTCAGGCTGCATTTCCTCTTGTAGCAGGAAGAGATCTTCCCAGGATGGCCTGAGCTGCTGGCCACGTTTGCAAGCGCGGAAGTTTTACCCGGCGATTGTGACAGCTGGCATTTCCCAACTGGGTAAAACACGACACTATCTTCCCATCCCAATGCCTCCCCTCTCTGTGTGAACGGGCAGTTCTACGTGCAGACTAGGGTGGTGGTGCTGTACAGGACAGGGCTTTCTTGTTCAAGCCCTCTTGTTCTGTTTGTGCAGACTCACAGCCAGATCTTGATCTCGCTTGCTTTCTCATACATAGGCATTCCCCAAGCAGTTTTATGTCAGTTTATGCAGGCACAGATGGGTAAGGTGATTCTCAGCTCTGAGAAGACTGCCTCCAGTACGAAGTGACGCTCCTCTGTGAAAGCTTCCCCTGGAAGTTGGGGCCACATCGGAAGGAGGCAGGGGAGGATGCGACCAAGGCCAGAAGAGCTCAGGGGTTCACATCTCCTGGGCCTTCATCCCAACTTGTTCCATCCAGCTCAGTGGGATGCAGCTCCTGTGGTGCTGTGGCTGGAGAATTTAGGGTGTAATGTTACAAAAGAGCAGACTTGGATCTGGAGTGGAATATCTATGCAGAGGAATACTGTGAAGACAAGACGTTGTTATACAGGACTTTTATTTGTGGTATTGCTAAGGGGCTGCTTGGCTTGGTCAGGTACACACAAACTAAAAAGCCCTGCAGCTCCCGACGAGGCCTTTTGGCAAATACCATCATTCTGCACCTCCAGGCAGGCCCGAGGGGTGCCCCGTCCTTGCCGGTGCCTGTCTAGCACAGGCTGGGGTCAAAGGGAGCTGTGCAGCTCTCCTGCCGCTGCTCAGCATCCGGTCTGCAGCAAGCAAGGGCAGGGGACGGCATGCTGGGAGCTGGATGAGAACTTCTGGGAGAGCAGAAACACCGTGGGAAGGAGCTGACTCTTCGAGTGATTAATGGCAAGCACCCAAAATCCAGGGTCCTGAGACCCTCAGGACTCCTGTGATCCCTGCTCACATCCCTGCTCATGTGCTGTCGCGACAGAGCTGCAGCCTCCGAGCCCTGGCGCACATGGAGGGCTCTGCCGGTACCAGCCAGAGGGCCTGACCCCTCCTCAGCACTCGCCCCTTCAGCCACAGCGCTATTTCGGTGCCCGTCACCGCGACCAGCCGCTGGTTGCTGCCATCGTCCCTGCACCGTGAGCGGCTGAGCCGCCATTCCCACTGCGTGTCAGCTCAGGGGGGTGTGGAGGAGGCGTGAGCAGCCCCCTCACCTCGCAGCCCCCGTGTGCCGCGGCCCCTTCCCTGGGCTCTTCTCCTGGCACACCTTCCTTTCACGAAGGCACACGGTACTGAGAGTTCCCCAGTGTCGGCCAGGCGCTCTGGACCCTGGCAGCGATGTCCAGGAGAAGGGCTGTGAAGGACAGCTCCAGGGTGGTGGGAAAGGGAGACCTGCCCTTGGGAGTGTCAAACAGTGGAGATGCTGATTAGAGAAACGGCCGTTTGTTCGAAATCAGAAGCACCCCTTGGTGGCAAGAAAACTGGTTAGGTAGGCAAGAAATTATGAAAGCAAAAAATACATCAGGAGCAGTGCTTCTGGGGTGATGGTAACGAGCAGTGTGTTGTTTAGAAGCTGATGTCAGGGAAATAAAATTGTATGCTTTAAGGGGAAAAAGATGCTTGAACTCACCAGGAGTGCTGCAGCTTTATCCTGGAAATGAAAGAGCCAAGAGATTCACATCCCTAAGGGTCTATCCTAGGACCCCTTCTCCGTTCGGTTTCATCGGCACATGTAGCTACTTTGCTCAGGTTGCTCATGCTCCTTTAGTGGCTGGAGCATTGCTGTTTGCTGCTACAGAGGGAGCATCTCTACCAAAGGGAGAAAAATCAATCGATTCATCTGTCTTTTCTGCTACGTTTTGTTAACGGTGGTTTAACATCGTTGCTCCTCTGATCTGGGAGCCATTTGTACTGAGAATGGTTCCCCTGTGTGCCACTTATTTGTGAGGGCGATGCTTTCTGTGCTGTATGAATGCATCCTTTCACTTCAGAAGCCTACGTGCCCGAGCCTCGTGTGGGCACTGCCTCGGCACACACTTTCCATTCTTCAGAAGCTGTGCTGGGGCTCTGGGGTGGCTCCTGTCTCTATTCTTGCTTCGAGCACCTTGAGAAAAGCCACTCAGGAAAGAATTAATGGTGCAGACCTTGCTTTGTGGTAGTGAGCGTGTCAGGCCAGGGACCTTCACACGTCCTCTCTAGTAGTGTTATATGTAGCACGTCTGCTGTAATTTGTTCCATTCTTTTATCACAGAAGCTGAAAAGGCAGTCAACAAAGTACAGATCGGATAAAATCTACCCTACAGCAACATCTGA
This sequence comes from Zapornia atra, assembly GCA_013400835.1. NCBI lineage: Eukaryota > Metazoa > Chordata > Aves > Gruiformes > Rallidae > Zapornia > Zapornia atra. The sequence continues at coordinate 113,697 of VZTU01032743.1, read as the reverse complement.
GCAACCAGAGAATATCAAGAAGAACAGATACAAGGACATCTTACCCTGTAGGTTGGAAAAGGCAAATGTTCCTATTCAGCTTTTTTTTTCCCTTTCTTTTTTTCCTCCCCCCTCCCAGCTTGAGTCCCTTCCTCCAGTATTGCCTACATGGGTGCTTGTGTGTGAGCTGCCAATTGGCCTTGAATTCTGCTGCCTGGGTTAAAGGCTTTCCCTTTGACTGTTGCAGTGTGTGATCTGGAAGGCTTTGGCATGTATTTTCGACAGATAGAAGTTCTGCTCAAGGGGAGGAACATCCTCCAGTCATTGCCCTTGCAAGCCTTCTGTGTAGCCTTGCAGCCACTTTGGACACAGATGTCTCCATGATGTACAGACTACAGACAAAGGCTGCTGTGGCTTGGAGCAGTAGTCTCCAAAGAAGCCTCTGTCCCAGAATCAGAGCAGACTGTCCCCTTCATCCATTGTAACTTGGAAAAAAAAATGAATAATCTAAACCCAGAGACCTCATTTGAGCCTCTAAGTGCAGGTTGATTCCAGCCTTGCCCCGCTCCACAGCCAGAGGAGATAGGTGCTGCACTGGGGTAGTGGCAAGATCTGCAGCTTGCCTGAGCCCTCAGCACCGCTCTGAACGAGAGCTTCCCTGCCTGCTGCTCACATGTAGGCAGCAGCAGGGCTGTGCAGGGCCATCCGTGGGGCAGGAGGAGGCATTCCCTGCTTGCTCAGCCCCCATCTGCTCTGGGATGAGACAAACAGTAACTGCTGCTTCTTCTGCTTTTGTGCCTGCAGTTGACCACAGCCGAGTGAATTTGTCCCTGATCACATCAGATGCAGATTCTCATTACATCAATGCCAACTTCATCAAGGTATTGCTTCTGTCATGGTGGTGTGCCATGCAAAAGGGTTGGTCGGAGCTGTTAGTGGTGTCTGGTGGAGTTGTGACCAGTCCTGTGACTGTGGTGAGTGAAAGGGCTGTGCTGGAGACTCTGGCCTGTGCTTGAGGATAGTCGGGGTACGGGCGATGCGGCCAGCGAGGCCTTCGCGAAGCCCTTGCAGCGCCAGAGGCCGGGCTGCAGGGCAGGGGACGTTGCTGCACGGGGCGGCTGGTGGAACAGTTTGTGGCTCACAGCCTCGACTTCCTCGTCGGTGTTTCTGCCTTTGGTGGGTGACGGTGGTGCAAAGTTGCCTGTAGCCAGAGTCGCCCTGCCTGAAACCAGCACAGAGGCAGGAAGCTTTGCACTGCAGCAGGGCTGAGTCGCACTGCAGCGGTGAGAAACTGTGTGGGTCAGCTGCCACCCCAGCTCCGGGTGTCTGGGGACACTCCTGTGCTCCAGCCCTTCTCTGACACGTACACACACACACAGAGGAGGTTTCCTTTGCTCTCCACTGCAGTGACCAAGGGCTCTGCATGGCCCATCTGCAGAAGAACAAACCTTCATGAGGGGGTCACGGTTTGGCCCTTGGCCAGCAGCCACAGACGTGCCAAGCTGGAGAGCTGGATCCGATGGTGCAGCACCACTTCCAAGCTCCCAAATGCACTGCAGGAACCAGTGGTCTCTGGGAGCAAAGCCCACCTCATGCCCAGCTCCCTGGCCTGGTCTGCTTTGGGTGCTTCGCAGAGTGTTGGTTTCAGGATGCTTAATTTAAAGTAGGTGCCTAAAACGTAACTACATAGAAGTTCTTCTAAAACCTTAGTGGGCTCATTGGGTAGAAGTGGGATTCACAGAGAGGGGTGACCTTTATCTCTGCTAGTGAACTATGCAAATACATCTCAATGTCTGTGCTGTTTTAGGGTGTCTATGGGCCAAGAGCATACATTGCAACCCAGGGTCCTCTCCCCACTACTGTCATTGACTTCTGGAGGATGATTTGGGAGTACGAAGTGCTGGTAAGGTGCAGACTTCTATTCCTTTCTGTTTGTTACAAAGAGAAGTTGCACAGCCAAGCAGTGGGAGCGTTAGGGCTTTACCCCGATGCTGTGTGTGCCCCGTATCCTTCCCCTGAGCCACCTCCTCACTCGTGCTGAGACAGGAGCTGCCTGGGGCTCCGAGTGGGGAAAGCCCTTGCACCCGGGCGCTGGATGATGTCCTGTGTTGGGTTTGCCTGGCAGCCTGGGACTGGGGCAAGGCAGCCCACAGAACGTCCTCGCTGCTGACGAGAACCTGCAAGTGATGAGGTTGGTTTTCCTGCCTGGATGAGAAACTTGTGCTCAGCCTTTTCTAACAAATCTTCTTTCTGCAGACAGTGGTCATGGCTTGTATGGAGTTTGAAATGGGAAAGGTGAGTACTGTGTCAAACACGGCCTCTGCAGTGACAGTGCTGGGGGGGCAGGGTGGAGAGGTGCAGATGTTTATTAGATCTCATTAGTGACAGCAAGTTTCTGTTTGATATGAGGTGTTCTTGGAGCCTCCAGCTGCAGACCCTGAAACTGCTCCCCGTAGTGTAGCTAGCTTCCTTGGAAGGGAGAACCCGGCGACAATGGCTCCAGGGGAGGGAGGCTGGAGCTGGCTGGCTGGGAGAGCAGCATCCCCCCAGCACGAGTTTTGTCCTGCAAAGTGAGGCAGGGGCAGCGTGGGTGGCAAAGAACTAAACGTGCCCTGCTTCTCCCAACAGAAGAAATGCGAGCGGTACTGGGCGGAGGCGGGCGGCTCTCCCCTGCAGTGCGGTGCTTTCTCCATCCTCTGTGTGAGTACAGCTGCTTTGGGCACCACGTCACATCGTGTGCTCTGGAAAGTTGTGTCATCCGCAGAAAAAGTGACTCTAACTTCTTGTTCTGCAGGACGCTGAAGAGCAGAAAAATGAGTATGTGATTAGGACTTTGAAGGTGACCCTGAATGAGGTAAGTAGGAAAGGTCAAGGCAGGAAATGCATCTCAGCTAGCTTTATTGTATGAATAATACATTAAAATATAGCACACTTGGTGCAGAAAATGTTGTGTGGCTCAGCCTGCTATACTAGTAAAAAGTTAGATAACTCAAACCTCAGTTTCTGAAGCTGTTTGCCAGTCGTGGCAAATGAGAGCCTGGGTGAGTGAGGACAACAACTAACATCAAGAATGTCCTCAGATGGCAGTGCTGCCTTTGTAGCTGCAGGCTGCACCTCTAACTGTCGCCAAAAGATGCGGATGGGAACTGGAGATGCCTGTGGCATGCTGGCTTCCCCTTGCCATGACGGTGCTGCAGTCTGTGCCCACAGGAGCTGTGGCAGCATCCCGTTGGTGGTCCCAGACCCTGCCAATGCTCTGCTCCTCTTGCAGGAAGTCCGCACCGTCCACCAGTTCCACTATAAAAACTGGCCAGACCACGATGTCCCCTCGTCCATTGACCCCATCCTGGATCTCATCTGCGAGATTCGCCACTACCAGCCGGACGACGGTGTCCCCATCTGCATCCACTGCAGGTGGGTGAGCCGGCCACTGGCGGGGAAGGGCTGTGGCCCCCCAGCCCCTGCGCTCTTGCTTTCTGAGCAGCCATGGGCGTGGCCGAGCCTGCAGCCAAGCAGCCAAGGGTGGCCGAGCCTGCAGCCAAGCTCCTCTCAAAGGAAGTCCTATGGCAAAGGCATCCTCTGAGGGCAGCTGGCACGGGCGGGTGGCAGGAAAGCAGAGAACGGGCCAGCAGCAGCACGTATAGTGCAGAGACCACTGGCATGGGGCATGTCCACTTGTGGGCTGGTCACCACGGGATGGAGTGCAGCTTGTGGGAGCACCAGATGTGCCCTCCAGCCTGCTGTGGAGCTGCGGGCCAGGGGAGCCTTCTGTGGGGCAGGGGAGGCTGCGGCAGGAATGGGATGGCCATTGCGTGGGGCTGCACCCTCTGCACATGGGATGGGAGGGTGGGAGGCAGTGGTTCCTTTCCAAGAAAACAGAGTGTGCCCATGCCCTGGCCTCTGGTAACAACCCGCTGCGACTGTCGTTGCAGTGCTGGCTGCGGGAGAACAGGGGTCATCTGCGCCATCGACTACACCCAGAAGCTGCTGAAGGACGGAGTGAGTGTCGGCCAGTCCCCATCACCTGCGTGCAGCACCGCTGCCTCCCGCTCTCTCCCTCGTCCTCCCACCCCCCTCCCACCCCTCCGACTGCAGGCAGGTGTATGTCATGGGAGGCCTGAACAGACCTCCAGTCGCTCGGGGCCGGGCTCTGCGCTGGCCTGCTGCCCTCAACATGCCCTAATGCCTGTGTGTGTCTCTGCCCTTAAGCACCAGAGATCCAGGGCTTCCGAGCTCACTCCCTGCCTTAGATAAAAACGTATGTTTTAAGGGCGAGATAACCCCCAAGCTGGCCAGCGCCTGGGACTCGGAGGAGCGGCAGCTCTGTGCAGCGACCCCAGGCCCGCTGAGCTGGGCAGTGGGTGTCTCAGCACTATTCACCGCTGTTAAAAGTCTATTTTCTGCCAAGTGTGAGTCAGGAGGGAGGAGGCAAGGGGTCTCACCACCACAACTGGCACTTTGAGCAGGCCCTTCGTTAAAAACTCCTGGCAGCAGCAGGCCTGAATTGTGGACACCACGCTAAGCTGCTTGGCGTTAGACCTGTCTTTAACTCTCCATCTTGTCTCTTCCTTGCAAGATTGTTCCGGTGAACTTCAGCATTTTCAGCCTGATCCAGGAGATGCGCACGCAAAGGCCTTCCATAGTGCAGACCAAGGTACGTCCAGGGACTCCCACCCACTGGTATCATCTCCATACTGGGACCTCAGCTCTGCCCTGCTGGGGCTGCAGCAAGGGAGCGCAGAGCAGCTGTGCTGCTGGGGAGTGGGGCATGCCGATGCTCTGCAGGGTCCCTGCTCTGATGGGAAGCATGATTTTGCGGAAATTAATTTAGTTGCTGACCATTTCCTTGTAGATGGCTGGAAAGCTTAGTGCTTGCAGCCTGACTTATTGAACACTTACGATGTGGAACAAGGGACTGGCCAGGAAATGAAGTGGGAACTCTTCTCAGCTGAGATAGGCTGAGGAGGAAGCTCGATGCAGAACAGCATTGCTTGTGTACCAAAAAGAAAAAAACCCAAACCAAATGCTTCAGTCTGAACCCTCTGAAAGTTGTGGGTTCTGCCCTTCTGAGAATTTACCCTGCCAACGGTCCGGAAAGCGGCAGCTTCTCTCAGGGACTGATGCTTGGTCTGGGTAACAGCTGACCATTTACAAGTACTTGAGGTGCTGGCTCTCACCTCTGTTTTGTTTGTCTGGAACGCAGGAGCAGTATGAGCTGGTTTATGATGCAGTGATTGAGCTCTTCACCAGGCAGATTAAAGCACTTGATGCCCAGGAAGATTCTGCTGCTTCACAGGTAAAGGTCCCCAGGCCAAGCACACGAGTGGCCCCTTGCAGCCTGGGGCATGCCAGCTCTAATCCAGATTCCTACCGCAGAGGTCCCCTTGCAGACCTGGAGGGAATCAGCTTCCCTTTATGCCCCAACAGAGCCTCTTTCCAAGCTAACTCATGAAAATCCAGCTGTTTCCCTGATCTTGCAAGGTTTATCACAGGATTTGGCCCCAAGCGAGAGAAAAATTTTATTCAGCCTTTTCTAGATATATTAATGTAATGAGTGAATAGAACAGCACCAACTTTCCACAGTAGCAGCTGATTTCCATGTGGACATGCCAGTGAAACTTGGTTTCAGAGTGCGTGCAAGCAGCAGAGTGATGTTCAGTCCGGTTTGGGAAGCTTGAGCACAGAAGGCAGTGTGGCTGTGAGCTGGTCTGCAGTATGGGCTGCTCTAGTGAGGTGTTACAGCCTGCCTGCAGAGACAGTAAGCTCAAACATATCATGAAAAACAAGTCAAAGCATTTCAAATCTGACACACCTCTGAGGAAAAACGATGTGGTCTCAGTGTGAAGTTGCATGTAAACAGGAACACACAGAACATCCATGGTTCAGCTCTTCTTTGCTCTTGCTGGTCTTCTGTGACTACTGGCATGGACCTGACCTTGCTGGCTGCAATCTGGCTGAAGGAGATGCATTGCCATTCTTAGGTAAAGGCCGAAAAGTTACAGCCAGGTTATTTTTCCAGAAGCTTTTAATCTGAAGAACTGGGAACAGGATCCTGTGGTGTGACTTGCACCTCCGTTTTGCCACTGGAATTGCAGGATGTTCTGAGCCAGAACTGAGTGAGGAGAGAGCTGGAAAGAGCCTCTGTCTGTAAGCAAGGTTGACAGAAAACATAGAAAACAGCTCAAGTCAGGATGTGGTTTTGCAGCTCCTGGCCAAACCGCTGGCCTGCCTAAACCTTGCTGTCCCCCCAAAGCGCCGTGCAGAGGGGGGATGGTCCTGTGCTGAAGTGCCACAGACAATGCCGGGCTGAATGCTCTCGCAGGACCCCGAGGGCAGAGTTGTCTTCGCAGGCTGTTGTGCAGGTGTTCCTAACAGTGGGATGGTTGTACTGCTTGCTGTACTCTCAGTTGTACTGCTCTCTGTACTCTTCAGAAAGGTGCTGAAGGGAATTGCTGTTCAAGAGGTTCTGTCCTTAGGTTTCAGCTCCAGCTTGATGTTCCAAACTGCACTAATAATCAGAAGTAGATGGCACCAATTCCAACTCCTGAAACAGCGTGTTTGTGTTCTTTGCATTCTTCCTCCTTGCTCTCTTGTTCTCTAACCTTTCCTTTCCCTAGGTACAAAACCAGCATCCTGTAGCCAAACCACTCCCTACTCCAGAGGAAGGTATCTACTCTCTCAGATTACTAACCTGGTAAGCACAAGTTTCCCCTGGGTCAGTATTTTCAGCCACCCACATGATGCTGGGCAGATGCATTTCCTCACGTGTGCTTGGTGACACAGCTCTGTGGGAACGCTGTGTTTCATTTGCCAGTGGGCTCTGCAGCCTCCCTCGAGCCCACTTTGTCACATCTGCTCCTAACATAATCCTGCTCTGCTCACTGATGTGGTTCAGAGATCGTCTCTCCCCTGCATCCCCTTATCTGTCCCGCTCTTCTGCCCTGGGGTCTGTGTCCTGCTGTGCTCACAGGGCGCTTCACATGCAGATTGCACACACGCAGTGGGGACACCCTGGTGCGGGTGCACCTCTGCCTGGAGCTGGGCACCCTGTGGGGTGTTCCAGACCGGTCCCATCTTTCATCTGCACGTGCCCCTCTGGTGCCTCTTGCTGTGGGAGCAGCAAGCCTGCAGACTCCAGCTTCCCAACACGGGCAGCTTCAGAGGGTGGCAGGGTCCTTCTGTGGGCAAGTTTTGGTCTGCAGTGTCTGCTTTCTGTGAATACCTTTGCCGTTCAGTACAGGCTGCGCTGGGGGGTGCTTCACCTGGTGCTCAGATGGGGCACGAGGGAGCAGAGTCCTCACCTGAGGCTGAACCGGGTCTGCGCTGCGCTTAGGAGCAATGCTGGGGGGCCTGCTTAATAGGCCAAAAGATTTCTGAGTATGACATGGCTCTGAGTTGACATCACGGTGCTTTATTGCAGCTCAGAGTGGGAGGCACCGGATGCCCACCAACACCTTCCTCCAGAGGTGCAAAGCAAAGCATCCCTGACATCATCCTCTACCATGGGATCACAGGACAGCTCTGGAGTCCCCCCCATCTCCTTTGGTGCTTTGAACATTAGCTGCAGGACAGCAGCTGCCACTGACAACTGGGGCATCGGGGATGCTCTCCAGAAACACCGCAGCCTGGAGTTCAGCAGCATCTCCCCCGAGCAGCTGCTCCTGAACCCGGAACCGAAGGCAGCAGCAGGCGGGCAAGGGCCTCGGGGCAGAGCTCCCCTGACACGGGCGGCATCGACCCCCTTTGTGCTGCTGCAGCAGGGACACGGCTGGGGACAGGACATAGGGGCTGCAGAGCCTTCAGGTTCACAGTTGCCAACTGCCTGTTGCTCAGGCTTCCAGGCCGAGAAGCAGAGTGGATTTGCCCCTGTTGAGCTGAGCCACTCAAGCCAAGGCACGGACAGCCCCCCAAGCTGCAGGAACCGTGGGCAATGTCCTTACCCTTACTTCTGCTCAGCAGAAGACCCCTACTTCTCTTCACCCTCCCCAGAGGGCCCCGTGTCCCCACTGCTTGCCAAGTGCCTTGCGGAGGGGCAGGATGCTCTTCTCCCTTCCTGCACCCCGGGTGCCTCACTGCAGCCTGCCACGGCCAGCTCCCCACCACCCAGGCCCGTGTCCTACCATGCTCCCCTGCGCAACGAGGAGAGGATGTCCTCCCCAAGTAAGTGCTGCAGCACTGCGCAGCGCTGGGCTGGGTTGCTCCGGATTGCAGCATGCTGGGGGCAGTGGAGAGTGGTGTCCTTTGGTATCCAGGCAGGGCTGTAGCTGCTCCTTGGGACTGTGTTCATGTGGAAGCTGAGGGAGCAACTGCTTTCATCCTTGCACTTGTTTCATCCTGCCTTAAATTTTTCCCATCAAAAATATTTTTAGAAGAGCTCGATTTTGGGTTTCACGTACCTCAGCTGCTCTGGACAACTGTGTCACCTGGGTATGGCTCTCACAGGAAGGCAGGGATTGGTGCCCACCAAGTCTTAGACCAGGATGCTCCCAGGAACATTCAGAAAGCTCCCAGAAATGTTCTTCTCTGGCAATATAAACAGGTCAAAACCCACTCTTTTCTGCAGTGTTGTGCAGGGGGATGCTGACATCCCACTGAGACTTGAGAGAACACATCGGTGTTTTGCCCAGAGTGGCCTTAAAGCCATCACCCACTGTATGAAGAAGGCAGAATCAGTCCTTGGTCTGGTCACTCCTGGCCCAGACAGACTCTTCCTGTTGCCTGCAGCTTTGGCAGTTCCTCAGCTTTGTCCTGCTCAGGCCCTTCAGCACTCAGTGTCACAGAAGTGTGTGTGCTGGCTATCTAGAGGCTCCAGCCTCTCGGAAAGTTCTGGAAGTCGCAGCGCAAGCCAGCAGCAGTGGTACTGCTGTGAGCTTGGCTGTGTGCTGGGCCACGCTCGTCACCTTCCCCCCTGCAAGGGGAATGCTGCTGCCAGCGCTGCTGGTATAGGTGTAGCTATCGGCAGGTGAATTGGTGCTGAGGGCCATCTGGATTTCAACTACAGTTCAGAGGGAGTTAACCATCCCCTCTGGTGTGTGGCTGGGCAGGAGCAGTCTGCTCTCAGAGTCTCTTTGGTTCTGCTGTGTTGTACCTTGCAGGTAACCTGTCTGTGTCTCCCCAATTAGGTCCCCTGCCAGAGACAGATGATGATGAGCCTCCACCCCTGCCCGAGCGAACCCCCGAGTCCTTTATTGTGGCCAGTGAAGCTGGTAAGTGCATTTGACAAGGCAGGGGCTGCCAAGGGCTCTGGGGCTCTCCCCGTGTTGGTGTGGTGCTGTAGCATCGGCAGCGCCTTCGCTCCGGCTGCCTGGGGTGAGCCATGACCTCTCTTGTGTTCAATTGCTTCCAGGAGAGTTTCCACTGGCCACTTCTGATTTTCAGCTTCCAGCCAGAAATACAAATATCGGAATCTCTTCAGAGTGGAGTGGTGAGTCTCACTCAGAGGCATTTAATGACTCAGTGAGGCTGAGACCATGTAAGGTAAGAAAGTGGCTTTTTATCTCTTCCCTAGCACTATCGCTATGCCAAGTTCCTTATCATGTTTCCTCCTCTGAGAAAGACCCCAGTTTTGGCACCATGTACTTTGCATAAATTATTTCAGGGTTGGGGACTGGGAGGAAGATGTGGTCTTAGTCAGGTTCCTCCTTATCAAACTTCAAACATTTTTACTCTTTTTTGGGGAGGGTAGGGGGGAGGAGTCCTATATCCCATACAAGGGAGCACAACCAGTGTCCCTCTTGGTGATGGGCTGAGGTCCACACCGCCCCTGCGGAACAGGCAGGAGCTGAACAAAACACAGGCACCTCTTGATCCTCCTCCCAGGTAGCTGAACTACAGCTTTGTAAAGCGAAACAGTAAGACATGAGTCTATCTTCCATTACACGAGCACAGAGGCGTGTGGGGGAGGGTGTGTGCACCTAACATCATTTCCTTGTCTCCTCTGGCTTGTTTGTGTGCAAGAGAACGATGTTTGGTTGTGGGAATTTCAAATACCTTCCTTGTGCTTTGTTTCCAGAGCGTGAAGCTTCGGAGCCCACAAACAGGTATAAGTTTAACGCTGGGATGAAGTGTCTTTGGAAGTAAGGTCTGCTTGCTGCTGTCGCTGCTTTGCTGTATTTCGGGGGTGTCTTTAGGATCCATGCTCAGTCCAACAGAAATTCTGTGTTGCTCAAGACTTCTGCAACTAAATAGTTCTGAACAGAACGAGACAGTTCTGCAACCATGCAACCTGGTAGCTTTGGATTTCCTAATCAGCTCCTGCCTCACCCTGTGTGTGACAATGTTCCTGGCAGCCTCCTTGTAAGGGCTGTCACATCAGCTGCTGCCTGCTGTGTGTCTCCTTTGAGACAAGTGACATGTGCCGGTTAGAGTGCCATGGACCTCTCAGTGAACCGAGGTACACACAGACCTGATTTCAAGCAAGGTAACCAACTCTTTTATCTTTGCTTTCTCAGAGACAACCAGGGATCGCTCTGACTCTCCTCCCCCGCTTCCTGAAAGAACCCCGGACTCATTTGTTCTTGCTGATGCAGCAAGTAAGTGCCGAGTTCTTTTCTCCCACGTAGCTGAGATTTTATACTTACACCTAAACCTCTAGATAGCTGAGGAGATGGTGGCCCACTTGTCCAAGGTGTCACCAGTTCTAGTGCTTCAGGATTTGATTCAGCAGATACACAGAAAGTAAACACAACTAGGGGGCCTGCTGGAAATTTCCAGAACTGCTGGATGGGAGGAAATGAAAAGCAAAGACAAAGCACTTAGGGGAGAGCAGGAGGGCTCGTGAATGACCACTGGAGATGTTGTGATGTGTGTTCCCAGGTCCGCAGCCTGCTGCAAGGAATTCTGCAAGTCCTGTGGGCTTGGAGAGCAACACTTCTGAACCACTGGCCAAAGAGCCTATGAAATGCTTCCGGAGAAGCAAGGTAAGAGAGACGAGACAAACTGAAAACGGAGGGGCTGGGAGAAGAGTTCCTTCTAGCTACAGCTACTGGTACTTTCTCACTGCTAACCCCGTGAAAATTGCCTGCTCTGAGACCACTCAGATTTAGGGCAAGGAAACAAGGCCAGTCGAAACAGTCTGCTGTGCAGCCACAAACCAACCCGCTGTGAAGGCAGCGGTGCCCTGGGAAGGCGGCTCCTCGCGCTCCCAGGAGAGGCTGTGGGAGAGGAGCCTGCGTGCCAGTGTAGGGCAGACCCTGCTCATCGCCAGCTTCCTCCCGCTGGGGTCCTGGTGATTCAACCGCACGAGCAGTCCTGCTGCAGGACGGTGTGGTTGAGCAGAAGCACATCTGAGGAAAACAGCAAGGCTGATAGGAATGGGAGGCACTCGGTGGGCTGGGAGAGAGAGGGAGGAAGCGAAGGGCAGGAGTCTCGCGATGCAGTCTCAGCAGTGAGGCACCAGACTCCTTGTGGGACACGATACACTTATCAGCCAATTCCCTTTGTCTCAGCACCTGACCTGCTGACTGCTACGTTTTTTTCTAACAAGCCTTTTTATTTTTTTCCCCTGCAGAGCTTGAAAATATTCAAAAACATGAGAAAGAGTAAGTCTTTCAGGCTACTGTGCATCTTCCTGATGGCTTTAAGCAAGTTCAGAACGAAATAGGGGGGACTGAATTTTCAAGAACCTGAACTTGTCAAATGTGAAAGGTGCTGCACGTCTGCCCGCTGTGGAGTGGGACCCGGAGCGCTGCGCTCCCTCGCTGAGCACCAGCTCAATGGCTTTAGTGTTGTAAGGACGCTGCGGTGCCCTTGTGATGCCTTTGGGTACCTCGGGGGCAGCTCCAGCGTACCCACCTTATGAAATTCTTCAGGTCATTCAAACCAGTGCTGTGGGACAAATGTTCTAAAGACGGGAGACAGGGGTGCTGTGGGGAATGGGAGCCCCGTCCTGGATTCTGCCCTGCATAAACATGAGTTTCTCATTAAGTTCCCTTTGATCTACAATTAAAATGCTTATCTTGAAAATAAGACTGCTGAAAACTGTTTAAAGTGTTTCTGGGCAAACATCCTCCCAGTGGGTCAGGCAGCAGGACACTCGCTCCCTGCTCTGAGCAATCCACGTCGTTAAACCTGAAGGTCGTTAACCCTGTGCTGGAATTGCATCTGCACCAGTGTCCCTGTGCTCGTGCCAGTACGTCTGTCCCAGCCCAGCTCTTCAGGGCACAACCATAGTGACTAACTGCTTCAGTCTCATTTTTGTATTTCCAGGCATCTGTAGTCCATCATCACTGACAAAACCATCAGGACCTGCCCCGTCCAACCACTCCAGGTCTTTCCTGAACTTCGGTACGTGTCCCTCTGTGTTTCTGTGTAGGAAGTACCTGGGTTTTGCAAGTCTAAATAGAGGTCCCAGGCTGAGTGTGAACAAATTACCAACACTGCTCGTTATCTTTTACACACTTACGACTTTATTCAGTGTTTAGAGAACAGGAAGGGATGGAACACACAAACCCCGAAGCGTTTGGCTTTCCTGTGTCTGAAAGCCCTTTCGTGGCAGCAGAGAGGGCGGAAGGCAGAGCTGTGGCATTGCTGTGAGGCTCCTGTTGCGCAATGCGGCAGAGGAGAAACACCACCTTTTCCATCCTAAATTCTTCCACTACACAACAGTCATTTACTAGATCAGGCGTAAAATCTAGTTGTGGTGGCACTCGTGTTTAGGGGTTGGTTTTGGCCAGACACCTTGGCAGACCCTTTGTGCACCGGTCTGCTTACCATGGTGGGATGTTGCTCTAAGTGTCCCCTGTCTTTCGTTCTTCCCCAGACTTTAAGTTACACGTATTTTAAACTCCACTTTACCTTAACGACTCACATCCTGGGCACCGATCACAGGCGGAATCTGTGCCATTAAAAAGAAATGATCTTTCCTTCCCAGGCTTCGCAAACCGATTTTCAAAACCTAAAGGGCCAAGGACTCCGCCGCCCACGTGGAATATTTAGGTAGGTTCTGCAGCCGCGGCGGTACCCGGGGCTGTGCGGGGCTCTGCGCGGGCTCGGTGCGGGGGCTGTGCGGGGCTCTGCGCGGGCTCGGTGCGGGGGCTGTGCGGGGCTCT
>VZTU01032743.1:85562-99293 GCA_013400835.1 Zapornia atra | reverse complement strand
GGCAGCGCGCCTTCCTCCCGCCGCACGGCGCGGCTGCAGCCCGGCAGCTGCTCCCTTGTCGGAGCCGTTTCCTGGTGCCGTGGGGTGTCGGTGGGGTTTTGGCCGCGTTTGGTTTGGTTTCCCAGAACTGCCCCGAGGGTCGTCAAGGAAGGCCCGAGAGTCTGTGGATCTGGGGATGGCGGTGTGGGGCTTGGGGGTTTTTCAGGCAGTACGGGGTGACTGACTGGGTCCTGCTCGCAGCTCTCTGGTAGCAAGAACCCTCTTGGTGAGCGCTGCATAGATCAAAAGCAGCTGTAAAAGCTGCTGTAGCGAAGATACCGTGTTGTGAGCTGTGCTCCAGGTGTATACGTGAAGGTACCGTGCCACAGGAGCCAAGGATGCACACGCTCACAGGAGTCAGGGCTGCAGGGTAAGCTCTGGACAGTGCTGCCTCAAGAATGGGCAGCTGCTGCAGGGAGACGCCTGTCACCACTGTGTAACTCTTCTGAACACTGTGTTTGAATAAAGACCATAAAAGCTGCTTGGCTGTAAAATTCAAACTTCAATAAACAGGTGTGCCTGGGTAGGCTGGGAGCATCACAGCCTGTCAGCTCTAAACCAGGCATCAAGAGGCCTCTTTTTTTTTTTTTTTTCCCACAAAGACTTCAGTGCTGTTAAAATTATCATCTGAATTCCAGATTTGTTAAGGAAAGCTGCTTGTGATCTGAAAGTCTGAAGCTCTTTAATACCTGCCCTAGACTGTACGTGTAGTGGGCTTTGTGGTGGGGCTGGAATGCTCTTCCTGTCTTTATGCATAGAAATAAAAGCTATAATCTAATCAAGCTGCCTATTTCTTTGGCTTTATTGTTCTTATCTTTGGCCACAGGTGACAGTTAACATCTCGAGCATGTTTTACTGTTTAATAGTGGTACTGGTGTTCTGATGTGTGATGTCTGGTGGCTTTAGACTAGCTGAGTTGTTGGCACTGCTGCTACACCTGGCTGTAGGAGCCTGTACTTGTATGACCTAGCTGCAGATTTCTTTGTGTTGGAGGCTGTTTCCACTTATTTAAAGGAATAATTAAAACTGTATTTCCCTCAAGATTGTCAGGCATCCCGTAATGTCTCTGTCTAGCTTCACTTACTACAGAGGTTACTCCACAGTGTTCAGTGGATACGGCAGCAGTCAGGAGAGCTTTTATCCTCAGAACAGACCGGTGTTCCCTGGGAGTGCCACAATGCAGGGTGCAAGCTGTGCGTCTGCTAGGGAGTATCTGCAAGCAGGAAGATACACGCTTGTTTTAATTCAGAGTATCTGAGGCTTTCTAATTGTATCTAAAATTAGAAATGCTTCAAGTAAGATGCCTTTAACAACCAAACACTAACTTAGAAGCATCTACAAGGAAGTATTCCCAACAGCTCAGCAGTGGCATGAAATTCTTCTTTAGTTTCAGCTTGGAATCTCTGGTCCCACTGGAACACAGATCTCCTGTGTGCTCAGTGCAGTTAGAAAAGCAGTGTCTGTACCTGGGAGCTCAGCGATGGAGTTAGGTGTACACGCTTTCCTTTGGAGACTCCCAGAAGAGCTCAGTCAAAGGGCTGTTGCGGCTGACAGCGATACTGCCTTTCTCTTCCTGGTTTCCCTGGCTGCACTATAAAAATAAGGGCCCTTGCTGTTTGTGAAGGTGAACAGCACTGCTGTGAAAACTTGTATTTCAGGTCCAAAGACAATTGTATGGAGTTAGTATGAAGCAATCAGCTCTCTGCTTCATGAGTAATTCTCTCTGCTTCACCGGGTGCTGTGAAGGTGAACCCTCTCTGCTGAAGAGCACCCAGACCAAGGCAGTAACGACAGAGAATCTGCGTTAGCCTGAGTAACTTGGGGCTGTGTGTTAGTTACCCTCACGCCATTCCTCCTAGCTCAGTGTGACGCCTCAAGTATTACAGCAGAATCAAGAGGGAGTACACGTTCGGTAGCGCTGTAGCAGAGGGTGGCAGTGCTGCCAGCAGGAAGCCCTGTGTGGTGGGAAGCAGGAGGGCTTCAGGTGCTGCATCAGAGGTGACCTGCCGCAGGCTCTGCCCCTCGCCGTGGCTGTCCTGGGAATGTGCCTCTTGGAGCTTTACCTGTGCTGTTGGTATGAAGTAGTTCTTTGAGTCACACAGATTAAAGCCTCGTCTTGAAAATTGAGGTTTTTAGCAGCTGGACCATCTGGGTTTCTAACTACTGTTGCTGCCTGCTAAGTATTGTTTGAATTAGTTGATCCCTAGAAGATGAGCAATTAAACTGTTACGTTTTGCCTGGCAGAACTACTTTATGTTTCTGTCTCCTGGCCTTTAGCCTCTTACAGGCTGTTCAAGCTTTAAAAAACCCAGCTACCCCTTAATTTCTAGCTCTGAACTGAGTAGTTGACTACAAGGCTGGTAAAAGGCAGCTGGGGGCGTGGATGCGATGTTTCAGCTCTCTTCTGTTGGTGTGTGTTACACAGCACAGGGCTGGCTGCTGTGTTCCCTCCACACTGGCTGGTGTGTGCTTCAGCAAGCCACGGGCTGAGGGCAGGTGCCTTGGCATAGCAGCTTAAGAGCTGCACAGTCTATCACCAGTCTAGTAGGGCAGATGTATGGCAGGGATCTAAAGTGTCAGGATGATGTCTTTCTCTCGTGCCTTGTCCAGTCCGGTGGCTGGTGTAGGAGCTGCAGGTGAAGCAGGCTGAGGGAACACTGCTGCCTTTTGAAATCCCTTTTTGAGCTTTAAGTGTCAGATAAAAGATCATGTATTAATGTATGACGGAATTCCATTATGAAACTAAATGCTAACCACACTATAAAAACGGCTTTACATGCTTTACCCAAAGTGCTCAGCTTGATATGAAAACTGTTTTGTTTAACAACATCTTCAGTATTGGGAAATACCAGTTCTAAGCTTTAGTAACAAAAGATCAGTAGTCTTAACATTTTGTTGTTGTTGTTGCCCAAAGCTAACTGCTTCACATTTGTGTTTTTTACCTCTAAACGTCAATCATGCTTGTACCTCTTCAGTTGCACTGTTTGGCTGCTCTACTGTGTACCCAGAATCAGGGAAGTGTTCTGTAATGGAAGTATTAAACAAGTATGTGTAACATTTAAACATCATCCTCTTCCCTGTGTGGCTCTGCCTTAAATGTCAGAAGTGAAAGCACTTAATTATAGATGTTCTGAAATAGGGACTCCTTTTAAAGGTGTTCTAATAAATCTATTAAAAATGGAAGCATTTCTCAAATACTGAGCTTCAGTTTTGGAAGCTGTCCTTAATCTAAGGCTTTCTTTGCATAATAACCAGGCAGACTGCTTTTTTTTATTGTATACTTAAGTATTGCAAGTGGAGAGTCGAGGTGTTGCTATTGGTCAGTCTTCCTGGGAAACAGACAGCTTTAGCAAATGAGAGGTGTTAACTTGTCGGGGTGAGTATGCTGCAACTGCAGGACTCTAACCTTTCTTTGTTGTTGCTGCCAGAAACTCCAGATGAGAATGGCAAAACCCAGCGAGCTGACAGCCTGATTATGAAGAAGATAAAGAAAAAAAAGAAAAAGAAACACCGGGAAGATGTGAGGGGGAAACGCCTGAAGATGTACAACAAGGAGGTGCAGACGGTGTGCGCTGGGCTCACTCGCATCGACAAAGAGACTCTGTCTCAAGGACAGTGTGATAACTTAGAAGTGAACAAGGAATCCTTCAGATACCTGAAGGACGAGCAGCTCTGCAGACTGAATTTGGGTATGCAGGAGTACCGAATACCCCAGGGAGTACAAACACCATTTGTGACACACCAGGAGCATTCTGTTCGCAGCAGCTTCTTGAAGACTGGCACTAAGTTTAGTAACTTCATTCACGAAGAGCATCAGTCCAATGGTGGTGCTCTGGTCCTTCATGCTTACATGGATGAACTCTCATTTTTGTCTCCAGTGGAGATGGAGAGGTTTGCAGAAGAGTTTCTTGCGTTGTCATTCAGTGAAAATGATAAAAATGCAGCTTACTATGCCTTAGCCATAGTACATGGAGCAGCTGCTTATTTACCAGACTTCCTGGATTACTTTGCTTTTAACTTTCCTAACACTCCAGTGAAAATGGAAATTTTGGGCAAGAAGGACATTGAAACTACAACAATTTCAAATTTTCACTCTCAGGTAAGAACTGTTTAGAGGCACAGAAGTTGCATGACACCTAGATTTGATTAGTCTCATTAACCCAGAGTAGGGGTGCACTAAAATAGGTGAGGCACAAACTTTTTTCCCCTAAAAATAAAAAAACTAAAATTCAAAGCTACAAAAAAAAAACCCAAACCAGATCTATTGACTAGAAAAATCGGTGTTAATATTTGTAATGACAATACTTCCCAAGCTTCAGTATGTCATTCAGAAGAAATAAACTTGTTTAACTCTGTAATTCTGTCAGTAGCTGATGCTGGGTGTTATCTAAACTTTCCAACTTCAGAGATGTAGTTAGAATAAACTTTCATTACATGTGTCACCTGGGTTGTCACACTAAGCTTAAACTAGTTTAAATTCTTAAACTGTGTTTCCATGTGATTTAAGTGTCTGTGTTCAGACCTTGGTTACTCTTACTGATACACCTGAAGCGGTGGTGATGTGTGTGTCAGGGCTGTTGGACCAGCCCCTCTTCAGCAGCAGACCCTGGAACAGCAGTGCTGCTGCATGCCCTGCCTGGGCCTCCCCAGAGTTTACCAAACGCTTGTGAGCAAGATTTGCATGGGGAAACAGTTGTGGCCTATAGAAAGCTCGTGCACAGTCACTTGCTGTGTCTGAATGCTTGCAGCATTTATCATAGGTACCATTAAATTAGTAATTCTGACACTCAGCTCGTGAATTTGACAGTGAAGAGCTGCTGCAGCACTTATTTTAAATCAACTTCTGTTTCTGTGCTGGCAGCTGCATCAGAGTGTGTGATGCTGCAGGAGCATCTCTGAGCCTGCAGACAGCTGTCAGTGAGGATGCTTTTGCACAGTACACACGTGCTCTGCAGATGAGGAGCTTGTCCTCAGGTGATGGTCTGAAGTCTTCAGTGTTGGTGATTTATCCATGTTGGGTGCCATGATGGTGTGGTGACCCCTTAAAATAGCTAACCCATGCCAGCTGGGTATTGAACAGTTACACTTTCTCTTGGTGGATGTCTGTCTTGTGAGCATGAATTGCTTTATAGTATAAGTACATATGTGGGGAATGTATGAGGATAAACCAGAGGTTTCACTGTGCTGGCACTCCTATTAATTCTATTTTAAGTACTGTCTAAACTTGATTAAGATTGAGTCATGACATAAGGTTCAGTTGGTCAAAAACATGTCCCTAAACCCAGCTTCAGTGTGACCTGGATAATCCTCTCTGGCTGAACTCTGTTATTGCAGCTCACGCCGAGCAAACAGAAGTGTGGTTTTCACAAGTATTAAGACAGCTGAAACAGGACTCTTTGGAGAACATATAAAGTATCTAGTTTAAAATGAATGCCTTTAAATTGCTGGTGGATTCAAGTATGGTAGCTGCATGCTGCTCAAACTCAAGTTCTACAAGCTAGAGAAGGCTGAAATGCCCTGCTTAGGAGAGTGCAGGGAGGAGTTTTACTGCTACTCCTTAGCAGCAGCACTGAGGAGTGAACAGACTGGCCATGCTTCATGTTTGGACCTTCCAGTATGAGAAACTGTACAGTACAAAAGCACTTTATAGCTGTGCCTCTGCAGATCATCGTGTCACAGTGGTGGTGTATGCTGCAATACCCATTTTAACTGAAGATACTCAGTCACCTCTGTTCTAGGTTGAACTTTCTGTATGCATGAACTTCTTTGCTATGCTGTCCAAGGAGGTTTTGAGCATTAGGTAGTCTTGAGTCCTGGAGACCTGGTGTTAAGAAATCAAACTTTGATCTGTTAACTGAAAACTAAGGTGACCTTTGGCTTGTACAACTTTCAGCTGTTTGTGTACCTTTCCAGGCAAATGGCATTTTAGTGGGAAGTGTCTCCAGTGCAGAGCAAGGACTTGAATGGGGAAGACTTCATAAAAGCTTAGTAATAATTAACTCCCTTGCAAGGTGAATTCTGATGTTCTGAGTGAGGACAGTGTAAAGTGAATGTTCATAGCAAAGCATGCAGTATGTATTTTGGAGTGTGACTGGCTTCTGTATATTGCAACACTTCAGCTTCAATGTTCTTTGCGTTTTGTTGGGGTTCTGGCTTGGATTGGGTTGGTTTGTTCTGGTACTTCAGTGCTAGGACTGTGCCTAGGTCTCCTAGGTGAATTGGAACATATCTGGCAGCTGAGCTGCCTCCAAGGAGTGGGGTGCTGGGAGAGTTGGGGAAGTACTTTTAGGTGAGCTGATGTTCCTGCTGGGAAGAAGGTGGGAGAAGCAGGCAGTGGGTGTTAGTAGGGTAAGCTCTACTGCTGCAGCATCCTCTCAGAGGTTACTGTATCCCTGACAGCTTTGGTTGATGAGCCCTGGCACAGTTTGGTTTGTCTGTCCCCTCTTGACTTTGCTGGCTCCTGGAAAAAGTCTCCTGTTCTGCAAGGGCAGCTTGGTGCTTTGTGGGTTTTTTTCTTAAACAGTATGAGATGGATAAATGATGCATCTGTAGCATAAACTTAGTTTGGTTTATCACTTAAGCCTGATGGACTTAACTAAAAGAGTGGGCAGGTTTTGGTCAAACACACAAGCCTTGCTGTGATGGCATGTCACGCTGTCCTCCTTTCCTTCTGGTGTCAGTAGTAAGCCTTCTTGGGTCCTTGCTTGCTTCCTTGTAGCAAAGTGTTTGCCTGGTTGGTTTTAAAGCTGGTTTAACACACTGAAGTACTGTTGCTGTCAACTCATACATGCTTTTCCTGAAGCTAGAGGGAAAATTCTGAAGCTTTCATTGAAAATACTACAAGGCAAGAGTGCATATGGTATTGTGGTTCATTTTAACCTGGGACCGACACCTGTGAAATACTAGTGAATCTCAACAGGTGGTTTCAGTAGAGGAAGCCTGGAGTCAGGCTCCCTGGGAAGGAGTCTTTCTCCTCTTCCTTTAACAGTACGGGGCAGTTAAGCTTCACTGGCTGAAGGACCAGAGCACTGCAGGCCCAGTTAGCCCGTAGGGGCACAGAACTAGACTAACCCTGTGGTTTTCCAGTGCTGCTGCTCTGAATTGCCTTCAGGCATGTCACTGATGTTGGACATGAGCCTTCACCATTAACATTCTCAAAGAATTTGGGGACTTAACTTTCCCTTAGGGCAAGAGCCAAAAAGAATTAGCAGCCTCTGAATGGTGCCTGGTTCATGAAGAGCTGTGAGTGAGATTAGAGTGTTCCTGTCCCCAGCAGTGACTGCAGGTTGCATTGCAAATGGCAATGCCAAAATTGTTGTATGTGATCACTGAAATGTGTGCCTGACTACCAGATTTCTAGCTAGACTGCCCATTTCCTCTATTTTTGTCCAATCTTGTTGTATACACTCCTAGCAATATCATCAGAACCACTGCCTGAGGGACACCTGGATTTTTCACTGCAGTCCTGGGAGAAGGACCTCTAGAACAGAGCTGGGATGAAAGTGCACGTATTCCAAGGGCGTGCAGTTTGAAATGTAGAAGGAACAGCCAGCTGCACGAATTAGTTTTATCTGGCTGGTGAGAGACTGACTCACAATGAAACTGTGTGGTGTTTGCTCCAGTCCCCTGCAAGTGTAGAATTGCCCCTGAGTTACTCAAATACTGACTGGCTGTTACTCAGCCTTCAGAAGAGTTTCCTGTCAGTAAGAGAGATGGGAGTTCTTCCTTGGGCTGCCCAGTGGGCCTCTCTGTGTGTGTTCCCAAAGGCACCTCTAATGAGATGAATGTGGGTGAGTTCAGGTTATCTTGGCTGTGGCCTGATGTGCTACAGGACTCGACCCTGGCCCCTTGCAGCAGAGCTAACCCTGCAGTGGTGTTGTCTGTTCCCTCTGACCGCGCAGGTCAATCGAACGTACTGCTGCGGCACCTACCGAGCGGGACCGATGCGGCAGATCAGCCTCGTGGGAGCAGTGGATGAAGAAGTTGGGGACTACTTCCCAGAATTTCTAGATATGTTGGAAGAATCTCCATTCCTCAGAGTAAGCAGTCACTTGCGCTGTTTTGTTTAAGGTTCAGTGGTTTAATAAATAAACAGTTCCATATATTTCCAAGTAATTAGAAACCATAAAGAATTTTCATTTGGGCTGCAGAGGTAGGTGATCTCCTGTACCCAAATGAAAGGTACTGGATTAGGTAGCTACAGTTGTGTAAAGGATTTTTCTAAAAATCATATTTCCTGTAGTCCATATACATGATAAACAACTTCCTAAAACCAAAGTTTGATAAAGCTAGCCTGGAATACATTTTACCCCTCAGGCTTATTTTAGTTTCTGTGTAATGCTTTTGACAGCAAATCTGAACCAGTTATACCAAAGGCATCATTTAATTTTTCTATCTCACCCAGTGTTTTGTCTTACGTGTGTTTTGTGGGTTGTTTTGGTTTTGTTTTCTTTTAGATGACGTTGCCCTGGGGTACGCTTTCCAGTCTCAGACTTCAGTGCAGGTCACAAAGCGATGATGGGCCCATAATGTGGGTGAGACCAGGAGAGCAGATGATTCCAACAGCTGATATGCCAAAATCGCCCTTCAAGCGGCGCCGGTAATGTGTGGTTTTCTTTCCTGTATCCAAGGTAGAACGTTGCAGTTATGTCTGTGCTGGGTTTGAGGCCAAAACCTCAGTGCTTTGTGTAACTAGTCCTTCAGAAGGCTAACTCACAGATCTAAGTTTTTCATTTTCACTTCTGTTTCCATTTGGCTCAGGGGATAGAGAAAGATGCTGCTTGTGATGGTTATTTTATGTCACCACTCTTCCTAGTAGTATGTCCCAGATCAATGCTTTCTTAAAATTGAAACCTCTTTATCCTCCAGGAGACATGTGTGTGTTTATTTGTCTTTGTTGTGTGGTGATAACTAATGCAGTGGTGGGCACAGGTGAGATGTAAAATGGTGCTGTTTGTGTTGCATTTTAATGTTGGTGCTAAAGCATTTGTACTACTGCTTGTGTTCTCAGGAAATGCCTTGTTGAATTGGAAGCCTATTTTAATTGTAACTCCCAGCAGAGTTTTAGATGTACTCCCAACTAACTGAACTTCCTTATCCATTAAAGAAGCTCTGTTTTTACACACTGTTAAATTCCTGGAAGAATTCTTTTAGCAGATGTGAACAAAAATTCGTTTTGATGATTTGATATTTGTTTCATGAAGCTTGTCACAGTCTGAATTTGTACTTTGCTGTGTTTGCCTCAATCTTTCACTGTCAAGTCAATACCTAGAAGAAATCAGAGGGAAATGCTTTGGTCTTTGACTTATATTTTTTTAAGGCTGCAGCACACAGTGCTAAGATTATTTTAATATAAAATTCAATATTTATTTTTGAATAGTCTAAAACCTTTTTTAGTATGTCTCTTTATCATGTCCTAGGTCAATGAACGAAATAAAGAACCTGCAGTACCTACCTCGGACCAGCGAGCCCCGCGAGGTCCTGTTCGAAGACAGAACCAGAGCCCACGCTGACCACGTGGGCCAGGGCTTCGACTGGCAGAGCACAGCTGCTGTGGGTGTCCTGAAGGCTGTGCAGTTTGGGGAATGGTAGGTGCTGCTGAGAGGGGACTGCCCTAGTGGGAGGGGTAATTGTGAATGGGCTCTATTTAAAAAAAGCCCAGCAAAAATCTTGGAAAACAAGTGTAAGTAGTTTGAACCCTGTAATTAATGTGCTTGAGAAGCACAAGCTCTGTACCTGTTTTACCCCTCCTTCAGGCAGGAGGAAACTTGTAAGGGCAGTTTGCAGAAGACTTAGAAAATAAGCCTCCAGAACTTTGGTAGTGGTGATTTGAACCTACTTCCTGCATGTTTCAGAGAAATGTTGCAGTATTTGCCCATGCAGACACCACTCTTGCTGGGTATGCATCAAGAAAAAAGAAATCTATGACTTTTACCTCCTTTCCAAAGTGATACCTGTGATGAGACTTCATGCCCGGCGTGAAACTGGAGTTTGTTGGTTCTAAGAAAGCTTTATTATTTAACTCCTTTTTTCAAAAACTCCTGGAATTCTCATGTTTTTCTAGGAGTGACCAGCCTCGTATAACCAAAGATGTGGTTTGCTTTCATGCTGAAGACTTCACGGATGTTGTGCAGAGACTTCAGTTGGACCTGCATGAACCTCCAGTGTCCCAGGTACTGAATCTTCCCTGGTGACAGCTCGTTCTTAGGGTGGTGGCAGTAGCTTCTGGTGGGTTTGCAGTGCAGCCAGCCCCTTGGCAGTCCTGGGGCCATTTCCCTTCTCCTGTTTCAGAGCAGAGTAGTGCAGGTGGAAGGGACCTGCAACAACTGTCTACCCCAACTGCTTCTCCTTTCCACCAAGCTGGGCTTTATGCTGAGAGCCATGGGATGTGCTATAGAAACAATTAGAAGTTGATTAAGTAGTCATGTATGCCAGTTTATGCTTTTTCTAATATCCTGATGATGTCTTAGGATGTGAAAGCATCTCAACTCGGTCCTGTCAGCCAAAATAGTGCAGCCTCAAGTCAAGCCTACTGTTAGCAACTGTAGGATGCTCTTAACTGTTTGTTGTCCTCATCCTAAGATGTGTGTGTTAGATAAATTATGTTTAGAGGGTCCAGCTCTCATTGAACTTTGAAGCTTTACCTGTTAAACAGAAACATTCTGGTTTAGACACAAAGTGCGTTGAACATGGGTGGATACAGAATTGTTCAAACAGTATACCACTAACTTTGCCATCTTTCCTTCTCTCAGTGTGTTCAATGGGTGGATGAAGCCAAACTAAACCAAATGAGACGGGAAGGCATTCGCTATGCTAGAATTCAGTTGTGTGACAATGACATCTACTTCATCCCTAGAAATGTCATTCATCAGTTCAAAACAGTGTCAGCAGTCTGCAGCTTAGCCTGGCACATAAGACTTAAACAGTATCACCCTGTGGGGGAGACTTCTCAGAATGCAGAGAGCAACTCAAGCTTGAACAGTAGTGTTCCTGGAAAGACAGAGCCAGAAGGTGAACCCCAATGTGTGAGTGTAAAAATAGAGCCTGAAGAACCAGGTATAGACGTGCAGCTTACGACAGGGGTGCTCTCCTCCTCTGTTTCTTCAATATCAGGACTTGTGCAACCAGATCAGGTGGCCCAGCTCCTTCCAGGTTTTAAAACAGAGTCTGATCAGCAACACAATCCACAGGATCATGCAGGCTCTTCTGTGTGATATGTATATAATCAAACATTTTTTTAACAACTTTTTAAAATTTTGATGTGAAGTTATAGTTTTATAACTGGCTTATGTTTTATTGGAGAAATCTTGCCTATAATTCTATAAAGAAAGGTGACATTCCAAAATGTCAAGCATATCTTTTTTACACAGATTATGCAAAATTCAAGTTGTATTTTAACCCCTTAGTACAACCTGTAACAGTGGTCTACCACTTCTTTCTGTTTAAGTAAAGAGATAACGAATATCTCCTCAAAGTCAGAATGAAATTCCTCCAGAAACATGAAATGATTCAACTATATTGGTCAGTGTTATTTCCCTACTTTTACTTTAACCTTCACCAGAGAGCGTTGCTTTTGTAGAAGACTTGCAAAGTGACTTTCCCATCTCATTTTAATTGCTTAAGAAAAGAAAGCACAGCACTTTTGATGATTTGTGAAAATTTTTGGTATGTCTGTTCTTGACATGTTGGTTTATATAAAAGTTGGGTTTATATACAAGCTGTAGAAATTGATCTCCACTTCTTACAGTTCCTACAAAGGTGATCTGTAAAATTAACTGAAGAAAGCCTCTGATCCTGTTGAAATGCAATGACTTACTGACCTAACACTTTCCATAGCACTGCT
Organism: Zapornia atra; assembly: GCA_013400835.1. Lineage (NCBI taxonomy): Eukaryota > Metazoa > Chordata > Aves > Gruiformes > Rallidae > Zapornia > Zapornia atra. Next base: position 87,412 of record VZTU01032743.1, on the reverse strand, counting down.
TATGTTGTTTGGTGTGAGGGGTTTGCTTCCAAAATGCATCTTCCCTGAACATGAGTAAATACTAGTGTCAAAATTAGAGAACCTATTGGTAGTCTTGTGGAGGAAACTGCTATCTTTGAGCACTTTAAGGCTTTAAAATACTAACCAACTTGGCAGCTTGTTTCGATCAGGTCGTCATGTGTCCAATGGAACCACACTTGCCCTTGTACTGATGCACTTAATATATTAGCATTGAGTTGGTAACTGACTTACACAGTAAGGCTGTCCTTACTCTAGGAAGTTCTGTATTACTATTTCACAATAAAATGTATTATGGCATTGGACTGCTGTTTCCATGTGTAGCTTTTGGGTGCCCAGGTACTATGGAAAAATCAGTGGCACGTGCTAAATGTGTAGTGTCAGCTGTCAGCGGTTTTTAAACAATCTTTCAATATTTCTGGATGTTAATGTGTAATCTGTACTTGATGTTCACTCACCCCATTTGTGACTGCCCTTTCCAGTCATCAAAAGAAATCCTGTCCCTTCCCCCTCCCCACACTTAGAGTACAAGTTTGGGTTTTGGTGCAACATAAGCTGTCTCCAGATTAACTTCTGTTCTGATCCTCCCCTGGGGTAGGAAAGAGTTGAAATGCTGTGTTAGACTAGACAAAAGCAAAGATGCTGTGTTATTTCTGGATGCATCTTTTTAATATCAACTATTACTCTTCTCTTTATAAGGGTCTCCAAAATATGTTACTCTATTATAAATCTTACTTTGTGCAATATTGTTTGTGTAGGCTTTTATATGCATATTAGCACCTCAGTGTAGAGGTCACTGTTTTAAACTGATAGAATAATCATCGAAAGATACTGCAGTGATTAGTTAGAGCCTGTATTACTCCTTGTGTGTATGTGTGTGTTGTCTTTGGTACAAAAATGAGGACTAGCAAATATTTCGATTTTAGAACTAATTTACAGATTGAAGTGGTAGTGACTTGTTTAGTAATCTGTGTAAATAAGGTGTTAGAATGGAAAGCTTTTATGGTGAAAACGACTGTGACTCATGCAGGGGTGTAATTTAATCTTGGCAGAAATTCTAGATGACCCAGTCCAGCTGATGAAGGAGCTGCCTGTTCGCCAGTGGGTTTTTTCCACTCTTTATGTTGAGAGGAATTTCATAGCTTTAAGGGTTGTGCAAAGTAAAGTTCCTGGCAGGCACTAGTGGCTTCGGTTCGTCCTTCACCTGCAAAGAGCCGGTTCCCCAAGGGGGTTGGTTCCTTTTCACAAGGCTCCCGCTCTTCCACGTGCCCCTTCCACGTCTCTGACGTGCTGCTCTCTGGTGTCACCGAGGCTCGTCGGGGAGGGGGCGGCTCCTCGGCACCAGCACTGCACACAGTCACTCGGGAATTGTCACATCTGCAGGTGCCGCAGAGAGCCCGAAGCCTGGCACAGCGGCGGGACGGAGGAGAGCCCCCGAGCACCAGCTTGTCTGTCAGCCCAAGCTGAGGTGTAACGGAGAGGGAGTGGGGGCTCTGACGGCGTGTGTGGGACGGCTGAAGGAGGAAGGCCCGAGGCTGCTGTTGCTGTCGAGACTGTGGCGCTGGTGACGCTGTGCCTGGCGCCTGGAGGGGCCCGGGCCTGTCCCTGGCCGGCGGGAGGGGCCGGCAGCGCCCTGCGCTTCCCGTGTCACGGTCGGTCGCCTGGCACCCGCTCCGCTGTAAATACAGACGTGTTTCTTCACATCACCCGCATGTTGCTGATGCTGTTCTGGCGGGCCGGGGCGGGCCTGAGGCCGGGGCTGGGCGTGGCGCGCGGCAGCCCCAGGGCCGATCTGCGGTGCCGCCGGGACGGGCTGGGCGGGCGGCGCGAGC
>VZTU01032743.1:17418-84982 GCA_013400835.1 Zapornia atra | reverse complement strand
GGACGGGCGGCCGAAGCTGCGCCCGGCCCAGCGGCCCCTTCCCGCAGGCCGGGGGGTCGGCGCGGGCCGCGTTCGTGACTCCTCTGCCTTTCCTTTGACTCGGAGGCTCGACGTTTGCCAAAGCCAAGCCCGAAATCCCCTGGACGTCGCTGACTCGGAAGGGAATCGTAAGGGTTGTGTTCTTCCCGCTGTTCAGCCGGTGGTGGATACAGGTCACTTCCCAGCGCATCTTTACGTGGCTCCTGGTGCTCTACGTCATGCAGGGTAAGGGCGGCCGCGGCCTGTGCCGCAGGCCCGTTCTGAGAGGGACGTGACCTGAGGCGCGGCATCCTGACTTAAGTGTGCTCAGAGGCAGAGCTGGGGCACCGGCACCCGCGGGGTCCTGAAGCAGAGTAGCAGTAAGGAGCTGTGGTGGTGTGACCCGCCCGGCAGCTCACACAGCCCCTCGCTGCCCCTCGGCGCAGGGGGGAGCAGCAGAAGGAAACAGGTCAGATCGTGGGTTGAGATAAAGGCAGTTAGTTTGTCAGGACAGAGAGGGAAGGTGACAGCGATGAAAGGATAAGCGATGCACAGCAGCACAACCTCCCCGTGCTCAGCTAGCTCCTGAGCCACACCACCCCCAGCCCAGGCCCGGTTACCTATGGCATGGTGTTGCAGGGTGTGGGATGTCCCTTGGGCCAGTCTAGGTCACCTGCCCTGGCTGCATCCCCCACCCCAGTTTCTTGGGTGTCCTCTGCCTTCTCCTTGGCAGGGCAGCCTGTGAAGCTGACAAGTCCTTGACTGCTTGGCAACCGCTGACAACATTGGTGTGTTACTGACATGATTCTCATCCTAAATCCAAACCACAGCACTGTAGCTGCTGCTAGGAAGGAAATGCCCTGCTGAAACCAGGACAGCAGTTAACCCAGAAAAGCTGGGCCATGCTCTTAATTTTTGTGTTTGATACCATGTTCTCCTCTTCAGTCATAGCGGTCGTGTTGTATTTCATGGTGCCTGTTGTGAATGCAAGTGAAGTCATGGGACCGCTGTGCCTTATGTTACTGATGGGAACTGTTCACTGTCAGATAGTGTCCACCCAGATCAACAGACCTTCAGGGAGCAACGGCCTCGGCAGGCGGAGGAGGTGAGTGGGGTAAGGGGGTCAGCTGGTGGTGTTAAAGCATGTGGTGGATTGCCCGTGGCAGAATTTAATGGGTAAATATCTTCTAATTTTATATAAATAGGCTATTTAACCATAAATGGGAAAATGAGTGCTTTCTGGCTTGCTCTTAATCTCCCTTAACCAAGACAAGTGCAGCAAATGAGGCAGGCTGCGATAGGTCTGGTTTAGTTGTCAGTTGGGCCTATTTGTTTCTAACGTGGCTCTTTGAAACAGTTTCTTTCTTGTGGCCAGGGAGCAGCGTTCTGTGTAGAAAGGCATCTCTGGGGCTCTGCAGACCAGCTGGGTGTCCTGCGATGGCCCTGACTGCAGGGAGCTGCTGGTGTGTGTTGGGAACAGGAGGATGATGAGGGAGGTGGCTGTGGTGGGCTCACTGCTGTCGATGTTTGTGCCTGCAGGAAACTTCCTAGGGATCATCTGGACATTAACTGTTAGGTGTCTGGCTCAGTTTAAGTATTTGAGCACAGGAGGATGGGTGTGGGTAGAGTTTTGCATCCATTAGATTCCTACAGCAGAGATTTTGTCCAGATTTAGTGTGTGTTTTGTCTGTTGCATCCTTCACCAGTACTGATGTCCTGTAGGTATGGGCATAGCCTCTGTTAATCCAAATAAAATGTATTTTATTTGGAAATAAGCATTCTGTCTGCATGACTTAAGCAAAAGAGCATCTAAAAAGCTATTAAAATCTGATTTAGATCTCTGAAGAACAACCTAAAAGTAGCTTGCCATGCAAACTTAATTCTCCTCTTCTTAAAAATCAGGAAGTTACGCAAATCTGTGGGTGTCGATGGGAACAGTTGGTCTTCTCCTGACAAAAACAGTAAAGAAGAGCAGTCTGAATCTGCATCCACTCCTAACAATCTATTTAGTATGCTTTTCCAAAGGAGGTATGTGATCTTCACTGGCTGTGCTCTGTTTGTAACGGTGCTGTGAACAGTTCCATCCCTGGAAAATGAAGACAGAATGTATGATGTCACAGAGAGCCTCAAAGTCTGCTAGCTAGTTTCTTTTGAGGTAAAAGCACTCTTGGTACTGTGGGAGGCTGATTCCTCATGAAGGTTGGTCTGTCCTTATGAGGAGATCGTACGGTGTCTCTCAGCACAGCTGCAGCTGGGCGGTAGAGGAGTTGCAGGAAGTGGCAGAGCTTGTTTTTATTTATCCTGCCAGTGACCTCTCTTGAATGTGTACACTCAGATTCCACTGCTGTTCTACCCGATCTCCAGAGGCAGTTGTGCCTTCTAGTTTAAGTTCTTGGATACTCATCCCACTTTGCCACCTTCCTTTTTCTAAAACTCACTCAAGGAGGAGGATAGATTCTTTGGGATAGTATTTCGTGGTCTTCTACTGTTTTCTCAGGTGAGTTCCTTTCTCTTGATGAGGGTCTCTTGTCTTCTGAATTGCTCTTAGCTCTTATTTTTTTCAAAATAAGAAAGAACTTCCCTCTTGGTTTAGAAGTTTTGAGATGCCATTAGAGCCACAAAGGAGCCATCCAGTGAGAGGGGAGCAGACACGAGTCTCTCCAGCAGCATCGGGACACCAAGAGCCTGTTGGCAGAAGACTCTTACATGTTCCCTTTGCTGTATGGCTTAATGTTGTACCTGTGTGGCAAGTGAAAGACACCATGATGTTTTCCTCAAAGAGCCTTTCTCTGACATAAAAGCAGTTTATTCTATTTTCTCTCATAGGATTAGAAGAGGAAAGCTGGTAGCTGAGAAAGGGACCGAGACAGAAAATGGTGTGAATGCTGCGAACAACGGTGTTAAACACAGACAGGCCAGGTCTGAGTACAGGCTGCTGCACCTCAAAGAGAAACAGAAGCTTTCTGATGGGGAAAAGAGCCATCAGGTACTGGCAGGGAAGAGCCAAAGTCACAGCATTCAGTGTCTTCCGAGTACTGTTCCGAGTGTCGAGAGCTGCCACCCCTTCCCTGCCCTTGCCCCAAATCCAGCTCCACCCCACCCAACAGTCCCTCTCATTCCCTCTGGCAAGGCAGGGTAGGGACTTAGTCTGTCGTGCCCCTCTGGAGATGGTCTTCTGCTGGCTGCTGTAGGTTAACTTGTACTGACGGTGTAGACCAGTGTAGTGCCAGCATGGCTTTGAACCTTGGGTTTGGAGGGGTGCAGGCTGGCCCCTCATCAGTGCTGTAGTCTCATTGACTGCTGTATTTCTAGGATGACTCTGCCATCAGGGGTGGTGTTTCTGATGAGCTGTCCAGCGAGGAGGATGCTGAAGTGACAGCGCAAAGGGTCTTGTTGCGCCAGAATGTGGAAGGGGTCTCCAGTGACAATAGCTATGAAGAGAAGAAAAAGAGGCCTCTTGTTTCTTTGAACCAGGCTGTTTCACAGGTACTCGTGTGGAATTTAGGCTGATTTCCACACAGTTTTTTGCTGTGGATAACGAGCTGGTTTTCCTTTGGTTTTGGCAGGTCAAGCAAGCCCTTAAAGGTGCCAGAGACTCTGATAGTGTCGTGGAATCTGAGCTGGAATCCACGTTATACAGTCAGGTATTTATGTGAAAAACCATCACAGCAGTGGTGATTTGCCAGTTTGCGTGGGGAGGGTGTGAGCAGGGGTGGCTGGTTGCTGGTGGGGAGAGGGGCTGGTTCTGCACATGGGCTGGGGGCTGTGCTGGCTGCATTCTGCTCCTCTCCAAAGGACTCGAGGTCCTGTGTCAGCCTGGGATCCCGGAGCTGCAGCGTGACCCGGAGAGACTCGGAGAGCACTCGCCAGGACTCTGAGACAGAGGACATGCTCTGGGACGACCTGCTGCACGGGCCGGAGTGCCGCTCCTCCAGCACCAGCGACAGCGAGGACGCGGCTGGCAGAGGCACCAGGAGGGAGCCTGTGAAAGCGTCTGAAAACGATGTATTCCAGCAGGTTGGTTGGTGTCTGGTCACTGAGAACACTGAATGCAGATTCCACACACTCCCACTTCCTCCCTGGCTGCCCAGGTAACAGGCAAGACACCTGAGTGCTCTTGGTGTGACCTGAGCGACCTAATGCTGCCTCAGTCATGCTGATCTAAAGTGTCAGTGATCAGCTTCCCTCTTTCCCTGGTGTTACCTGGACCACTGCTAATCCCAAACCAAAGTATTTCACCCCAAGACTAATTTGGAATCTCCCTCTTAATCCAAATGCTTTCTAGGAAAAGGTGTCCTTTACTATTGGGACAGGCATAGGTTATACACCTCTTGTGTTCTTTTCTCTTCTGTAGAACCATCTGTTCTGGCTGCAGAATACAAGTCCAGCGTCAGCCAAAGTGAGTGCCCTGATCTGGGAAGGGAGTGACTGCAAGAAGGTGGACATGTCTGTGCTGGACATCAGCGGGATCATCATGAGCAGGGTAAGAGGCATTGGAACCTCTCCCTCACGCTTTAAAAAGCAAGGCTGTATGTCCAAATACAAAGTGCAGGGTGAAACTGGCCCCATCTCAACACCTAATACGCTTGCCCAGATGTTCTTATGATGAAACCAAGGTTTAGGAGTTCCTGGTGAAGACTAATGAGTGCTGATTATTGTTGGCTGTGTTTCCCTGCAGTGTGGGAGGGTGGTGGTTTTATTATTTATTGACTGATTGTTGTTGGGTTTGGACAGAAATGGCTGGAATTATTTTTGGCTGTGTCCTTCAAAGGGAAGGGGAACTAAATGCTTGGTAGAATTAATGCTGCCACAACATGCCTTTTCCTTGACACAAAACCCCAGGTAATCACCCTGCTTCTGTTCCTGTTTGCCAGGTTAATGCCTACCAGCAAGGAGTGGGCTATCAAATGCTGGGAAACATCATCACCATTGGATTAGCATTCCTGCCATTCCTCTACAGGCTCTTCCGAGCAGACAACCTGGAGCAGCTGTGCTCCGTCTCTCTGAAGGAGCTTCTGCACATCTTCTGTGGAGCACCCGCCAGCGTCCCGCTCGTCGTTTTGTCTGCCATCAACTTCCTGGAGAGACTTTGCTTAACCTGGATGTTTTTCTTCATGATGTGTGTGGCTGAGAGAACATACAAACAGGTGGGTGTAAAGGAACTGTTGCTTTTCGTGAGCCCTGGAGCAGGTGCTCTGCCAAACCCTGCTGCTGGAGGCGCTGGCAATACGAGCAAGCTGAAGCACCAAGGCTGGTAAGGGGCCCGAGATGTTTAGGTAGGGGACACCAGGTAAGAGTCCTACTCATCACCCTTCTGGCCCCCAGGGCAAAAATAACCCTCTATTTAGCACCCTGAAGTGTCACTCTGTGTAGAGGTGACTGGCAGCACAGAGCTATGAGTGAGGAAGAAACAGCCCGCTCCATCTTGGAACAGGCTGCATCCAGCTCCCTGGTGACAGTGGACAGTGGCTGTGTCAGAGGCTGTAGGCAGGCTGGGGTTTTATTTACCACTTTAGTTGGGGCTTTGTGGCTGATCTTGCACAGAGACAGCAGTTCCACCTGTGCCACGCAGTGACTGCTGTCACCTACCCCAGCGGTCGCGCCCTAAGCTCCCCCTGTGCCATGGGGCTGGCTGACACCGCTACGCGATCCCAAGCAAGCTGTTCTGGTTTAGACTCATCTCCGTTTGCCTGTGTGTCTCTTCTGGTTTTGGCTTGCAGAGGTTTTTGTCTGCCAAGCTTTTCAGTCACATCACATCTGCTCGGAAAGCCAGGAAATACGAAATTCCTCACTTCCGGCTCAAGAAGGTAGAGAACATCAAGATCTGGCTATCCCTGCGTTCCTACCTGAAGGTGAGTTCTGGTCCCAGGAGGCTGTGGCAGTCTCAGTGTACACGTACCTGCTCACAGCCCTGAGAGCTGCTCGTGCTGAGCCCCGATGTCACAGCTCTCAGGGCTGACTCTGACTTTGTCTCCGCAGCGGCGAGGCCCCCAGCGATCCGTGGATGTTGTTGTGTCCTCAGTCTTCTTACTGGCTCTTTCCATCGCTTTCATATGCTGTGCCCAGGTGAGAGGTCAGGTCCAAAAGAGAAAAAGGTGGGAAACCCCCCAACTACTGGAGGCTTTTCTTTGGCCAACCGACACGGTGCTTGATCTGTTTGTCTCCAGAGTTGGAGTATGGAGGGGTTTGCACCTTTTAAAAGCTTTGTAATGTTTAGTTGGCAGCAGTGTTTGTCTGCTGTTTGCTGGGGGGTGTCACACCTTAGAACTCAGGCCACGGGTGTTTGTGCAGAGGACGGGACTCTGCCCGGGCCTGGCCCCTGTCATTGTCTCGGGCTGCTGGAGGGAGCGACGCCAATCCCAGCCCCCCTGAGAACGTGTGGCTTAGCCTGGCTGTGGAAGGAAACTTTTTACTACCAGCTAGCTGGAAAGAGGGAGGAAAGGGAGCAAACAAGCCTCCTTTTCTCAACAGAGTAAAAAAACCCCACATTCCAAGCTAAGGCCAGGTTAGAAAGGAGACCTTTTACTGTACCACAGGGACACGGCTGAGCCTCGCTTGAAGGGCAGAACTGGCAGCAGCCCCAGAGCACGATGTGTTCAGGACAGGGCTCTGCTTTCCTGCTGCTCCCAGGAACGGGCATGCTACTTCTTACTGACATGGGCTTTTCCTTTTTTTCCATGCAGGTTCTTAAGGGTCACAAAACATTTCTGAATGCAGCCTACAACTGGGAGTTCCTGATCTGGGAGGCAGCGCTGCTGCTCTTTTTACTACGCCTGGCATCTCTGGGCTCTGAAACCAACAAGAAATACAGTAACATCTCCATCTTGCTCACCGAGCAGGTAGATCCATTTAGCTTATTCTCCCTTTGGCTCTGTGGCCTGTTTGGGTATAATTACTGCATTTCAAAACAGTTTAAAAATACTGGAAGCCAATTTGAAAATGTAGCAGTAACGACATGTGCTGGACAGGAGGCACAAAGCCCCTGTACAGCTGGGGAGGGGGACAAGCTGTTCAACATTGAGACTGACTCAAATCCTTGAAATTCTGGATTATTTTTGTCTTTGGGTAAACACGTGTTAGCCACAACAACCAGAAGGAGAGCAGTATTACCACTGCTCAGTTCCCCTCTGTGGGTGCAGCAGTTCCTAGGGAGTGACACACACACACACACACACACAAAAAAGGCTCCAATTTCCCTCTGTTGTGAAGGGGTTGGGACTAACCTCACCATGGCTATGTCTGTGTCACAGATAAACTTGTACCTGAAGATGGAGAAGAAGCCAAACAAGAAGGAGCAGCTGTCTCTAGTGAACAATGTTTTGAAACTCTCTACAAAGCTCCTGAAGGTAAGCTGCTGTCCTGCAGTCAGTTGCCAAGTTTTATTGCCACAAGGACTAATGCCAACGACTGTGGTTTTGCTTGTTCCTTGATGAGAACAGTTAGTCCTGACAGGGGGAGTTTCTCTTGTGCTCCTACAGCAGGGGCCCAGGATCAAGCTCTACAAGAGTTCTGGTTAATTAGTGCTGCAGCCATTCAATTAGTAGCAGCTTCCTGTGATTTAGGTGAGAGGAGAGGTTATGAATGCAGCATCTCTCTGCTGCGTGGATCTCGTTTCCCTTCAGCAGCTGCAGTTTGTTGACAGTAGCAGAGATTTGGAAAGAGCCACAGAACTGAGTCTAGAGAAAGGCCACAGCCTGGTGTGTGGTGCTCAAATGTGTCTGAGCTGGGAGCAGGAATTTCTGTGCCTGTATTTAGGTCACACACATGGAGTAAAGTCTGCCAGAGCGCAGCATGAGGCTGAACACCAGAAGGTTAATTGCTTCTGTTTGGCTAAAGGGCTTTTCTTCCCTTTCTCTGCAGGAACTGGACACTCCATTTAGGCTGTATGGCCTGACCATGAACCCCTTAATCTACAATATAACACGTGTTGTAATACTCTCTGCTGTCTCAGGTGTTATAAGTGATCTTCTGGGCTTCAATATCAGGGTAAGTGTAACTTCCATTGCCACATCCCTCCCACCAGAGCAGAAAGGTCATGGCTGGGACTCAGCCCCATGGAATGAATCTCCAGCTCCCTGGGCCAGGAGTGGGGGGTGGGACATGGGGCTCACTTAAATTTCAGCCCCATTCAGGTCTTTGGCACCCTCAGGCAGAGCCTGGGCACCTTGGGAAGGAAGGGTTGTCCTGTGGCTCATGCTGTGAAAGCAGAGCTCCCTGCACAGAGCCTTCAACACGGGGTGTGCACAGACCAACTCTTACCTGTAGACACGAAGCCCTCGGGCCGTCGGCTTCCTGCCCCATCCTCACTCTCAGTCTCTCTCTTCAGTTGTGGAAAATCAAACCCTGAGCTGACCAAACATCAACACTCGGCCCCCTCCCAGGACAGCCCAGAGGAGATGACCAGTGTGTGAGCAACTACTGCTGCAGAGCTGTCACAGGGATTCCTCAGGCAGATGCTCAGTGTATGTATCAACATTTCTCCCTCTGCTTTACTGGTCTAATGAGTGAGACCAGCCCCTGGCACACGCACAGTGTACATCTGTAGGGCCAGACAGGAGAAGCTGGCACTGAAAACAGCCGAGCTGCATGTGTGGGGTGGGGAGACATGAAAAGCCAGGAGGGCTCCACGAGGGACAGTGGTGACAGGTACAGCAGCCTCAACTCTGCACAATCCAACTGCCCGTGGGAGGAGTCGGGGCAGCCCTCCAGCTCCAGCCCTGTGCTGAGATGTCCTGAGGGGCTCTGCTCAGACTGGTGACACTTGGATGCTTACTCTGAACCTGCTGGAGGGTATTTCCTTCCTTCCAAGCTCAGCATTTGCCTCTTTACCCTGAAGTACTGCAGGGCATGGTGACATTCATCCTGCACATGAGGAACACTGCTGCCTCCATGGTGATGGCCAAGCACTGTCAGGGGTTGATGCTGGCTGGCTTAGGTCGGCCCTTCCTGAACACACTAGTTGGTGTGAAGAGCTGCACAGCCCCAGCGTGGGGCCCCAGCGCAGGCGCTGCGTCCCTGCCCTGTGCCCAGGACCCTGCAGCAGCTCAGCCCTGGCCTGGTGCTGGAGCCAGAGGATGAGATCTGTTGTGAGACTCAGGGCAGAGGTTTCCTCGCCCACAGACAGACCCACGTTTACAAAGGGCAAAGCAGAGACACAGCGTTCCAGAGGCACCGCTGGGAACCCGCATTCCCTGTAACTCGGCTGTCGTCTTGTGCCAGTGATGGGAAAGGAACAATGGAGGAACTGGGCACAGCCCAGAATCACAGGGTGTGTGAGGCTGGCAGGGACCCTTAGAACCCCCCAGTGCCACCCTGCAGGGAGCAGGGACATCTTCACTAAAGCAGGGCGCTCAGAGCCCCCTCAGGCTTCGTTCCCTCCGGCAAGGGGTACAGTGGCGTCAGGACTTTTGGTGGTGAGTTGTTCACAGCTATTTCCTGTGCAAGGAAGAGTTGTGAGGTCTAAAAGGAGATGACAGCTTTATATATCAAAATGTACAAATAAACCTACAGGACAAGTATTTAATGACTGACAGCTGTTTCTACATGACTTGATTTTTATAATACCTCTGAACATTTGCTACTCCAATAATAAACTGCATTTGTTTTCCAGAAGAGTGTTGTGTTTGTGGGTAAAACTTGGGTCACTGACTGAGCTGTTCAAAGCATCACACCAACAAGGAATCTATTTTATACAGTGCAGAACCAACAGGTCATGAACTGGAGTTTCTTTTTAATATCTATATAAAAAATAATGAGCGATTTACAGGTCTCTCTCTAGTCAGAACCTCAGAAGTATGTATAAAGGTGCTGTACAGTATATAAACATTTACACCCAGTACATCCATACATTGCTTAGCATTCCAAGGCCACGTTGCTAAGTCATCTCATACAGTAAGTACAGGTACAAGCTCTATGGAAGGAGAAATCACACACAGGTAAGACGCTAAATCAGGTCACATTAACATACAGAAAAACACAGGGGCAGCTGATGGGAAGAATTCAGTGGCACTAATTCATCTTCGTATGAATGGCTGAATTTGTTACTGTACTCGTGGTTAGGGCAAGTGCATACAACTGAACATAAAACACTCTTGTAAGAATACATGGTTAATATCTACATAGGCTACTTCAAAGTATTAAATATTTTCACAGTCATACTCCACACCAGGGAGTACTTGTACGCGTTACGCTGTGCAGCAAATCTCAATGGATCACCCAATGTCAAGCAGCAGAGCACAGTTCAGATCTGCTTTAAAGCCTACTGAATTTTAAGTCTTTGTTTAAACTGAGTAGTCATCTGTGCTTCTAAAGAACCCAACTCAGAACTGATTCACTGTGCTTCGTTACGCTTGAAAAACATCAAATGTTTCAAAGCCGAAACAAGATCCTCACTTTCCAACAGCAAACTGTGCCAGGGTGGTGTTCAACACCAGCAAAACTTCACCTTTTCTACTGCCTTCTCCTGCAACCTGGCCCAACCGGCTCCTTGTACCACCGTTCCACAGTTGTAAAACCCAATGCCTCAGGGAACCATCACTAAAGCTACGAAGAAAAGAACCCCCTTCAATTTATGGAGCTTCTCACGGCTGTGGGACTGATGTGGCTGTAACACCCCTGTCAAACACTGTCCTACAGCCCAACAACAGCCACCGAGTCGCCGGTACCCTGGGTATCTGCCTGTTAAGCGCTCCCAGAACAGCTCACACTGGCAAAGCAACACGTGGGAGACTTCAAACATACACAGGCAAGAACTTCACTTCGGAAGCTGCTACAGCAGTTGGTTGGTTCCGTCCCAAGGGTCGGTTGTTACCTCTACAGAGGGGAAAATCCGATTCCTAACTAGCATTAAATAATTAAAGATGGGACTTACTTCAGTGTGCTGCACTGCAATGAGCCCAGCGACAGGGCTGTGCCCATTGCTTGCACTTACTTACAGAGAATGCTGGGACGACACAGTGCCACAGGGAACCCCAAGGAGTGATGTTATTTAACAGAACCCAGGATTTTCTCTTTTCAGACAGATGTTTGCAAACAGTTGTTAAAAGCATCCTTAGGAATCAAGAAAATAAAGCAATTCTGCTGTGTCCATAAAAAGCAAAGTTACAAAACGTCGATTATGTCAAATATAATTTTATCTACACCATTCTGTAGCAGGTATAAAAATTTAAGAAAAAGACTTTGATTGAACAGCATCAGTGGCTCCTTTGCTGCCCTAGAATTGATAGAACCAACTCACCCATCTTCTTACTGGACCAGTAAGAACACGTGTGTTTCCTTATGTAAACATGCAACATGCTCTTGAGGGAATACCCATTCCAGAGGAAACCTGGCCGATTCTGTGGCTGGAATACGTAATGAGGAGGGTTAGACTGACAGGATACAGCAGATAACTTGGCACACGAACAAGAAGTGAGTCATGATCACATTGGCAATACAGGCATTAAATAACTTTGTTCAGAAACTCACAATACTATCTGAGAAAGCCGCAGCAGTGCAACAGGGAGAGCAGCAGAAACCGCCGTCGCGAGGACAAGGGGACAGCAGCTTATGGAAGAGTTTCATTGAAGCAATCCGAAAGGTCCTTCATGCAGCTCAGATCACTTAAGAATCAAACACTTCTCACCCTTCAGCCAGTTTCTGAGAACACCCGACAACTTTGTGAACACAAACCAGGTGTCTGGATGATGGTTTAGAAACTGGATGGAAACCTGTTCTAAACACAGCGTCCGTCACACCCGTTTCTCGGCTACACCCGCAGTCTGGGTGACTTTGCACGCACCTGGTACCCTCCAAGGTCCAGGAGTTATTGGTGTTTTCTTGACCAGAGAACCACTCTCAGACTGGGGAATTCCCTCACTGGTTTCGTGGGGCAGCTCCGTGTGCCGGTGCCTGGGCAGCGTCAGAGCCTCCTGTGTCTCCAGCCGCCTCGGCTTCTCCATGGAAAGCAGTGGGATGTTGGACAGGCTGGAAGCCTTGAACCTGCTGCAGCTTGGCTCTCCAGCGCTGGACTTCTTTATTCTGGAGTCACTGAGGAGATTATTCTCTCCCTGTGCTGCGTGCTGCTGCTCTGGAGACCACCCTTCCCTCCTTCCAGAAGTTTTCTGCTTCGTGTCTTTCCTGGCGACTCCTGTTTTACCATTTCCACCTTTCAACTGTTCAACAGTCGTCATCTTATCACGACCAGTTGTTCTGTCCTGATATTCCTGTAACCTGTCCACTGTGTCTGCATTTCCTTGCTTACCATGGTGCTTCTGGGGACTGGCAGACCTGCCTCCATTCCCACTGCAACACTCTCTGTTGTTACTGCTGTTCGTTTCTGTGGGTTTGCTCTCACTCCTTCTGGAGCTGTCGGGCTTATGGGAGAGATTGCTGTAGCTGTGTTCAGGGTCCCCATTTCTGGGGCTGTGGAATCCTCTGTGAGTGTGTCCCTCAGCAGCCACTAACTTCTCTGGACTTGCAGATCTGTCTCTCCTGGTCCCTAATTCCAAACTACCTTTTGTGATTTCAAACCCAGGGCTGGAGGGACGTTCCCATCTGTTCTTTGTTCTCTGGGGAGAAGACTGAGGCTTCATCTCAAACTGGTTTTCAGTTAAAGTGCTTATCTTTTCAGGCACAGTGTTCTTCGCTTGTTCCAGTTTCTCAGACAGCTGAACTCTGGTTAAAGCTTCTCCTGGTACTGGTAAATAACACACTTTGGATGGGGAAGCAGAATGTGAGGATGAAGATAATGGTGACTGTTCTTCATATATTACATTTGGCGAAGATGGATTGTAACTATCCCAATCACCTGGAAAGGAACAGTGACAGACTGGACTAAACAACTACCAGAAATAATTAAAAAGATACCCCACCCCCTATTTCAGAAACTGCTGCTGAGTTCAGGATGTTACATGAAATCTTCAGTTTAGGTAAGATCATGTAGTGGCAAACTCTCAAGTCTTACTGAGTCAGTTTCTGTATTGTGTTGTTCTACAACCTCCAACAACCCTAATGATGGGATTTTGGGAAAAAGTTGTGCTTAGGGTGCTGGCACAATCCCTGTGGCACTGACAGGGTTTTGTGTCAGCACTTTAGAGTCAACACAGCAAAACAAAGTCCCTGACCTATATTGTTTAATATAAGAAAACCAAACGAACTGAAACCGTTTTGCTAAGAGAAAACTGAAAACAGCAAAAAGCTGAGGTTATTCATAGCTTTGCACTGTAACAATAGGAAGAGATGAAACACAAGACATGCAGATTTACCAAGTCTTTAAGGAAAAACCAAGAAAAGCACTGAAAGCCCTTAATGTTGCTCAGGTTTCACGTAGGGACACAGACTGGAAGGAGCCAAACCTGAAGGAGGAAGAGAAAAAGCCCAGAACTACATACCAAATCACAGAGTACAGCAAGCAAGGTTTCAATCAGAAATGTGTGATTAACAGCAAGGCAAGAGGCAACAAAACCTTCCCCTCTCCACAGCCCCTCATCTCATCTAAGCTGCTGAAGCCACCACAGGCTCCGGCACTGTGCTGGACCGGGCAGCTCCTACAGCCTGTTTGGGTTCTCTCTTCCACAGGAGCCTCAGGAGGCTTCGGGGAACAAGGGGGGCAGGACTGAAGCCAGACACCCCCGTGCCACCCTCCCTGTGCACAGTGTGTGTCTCACTGCTGCCCAGACAGGGAGCCCGCAGGCCGGTGCCCACACTGCGCCCTCCTGTCCTGTGTGACCCGCTGGGCTGTGAGGAGAACCTGGGGGAGGCTCAGGGCACCAGGACCACGTTTCACCTTCACCCCCAATGACACGGTCACGCAGCGAGAGATGAACCCGGCCCAGGACGCCCCAAGGCCCCTGTGGCTCACAGATGGGCTGTGTCTGTGCCATGTGCTAATTCACTGACGGCACTGTGCCGCCCAGGCTGGGCAGTGGGACCTGGCGGGCCATCTCCTGGCTCTCCAGAGGGAACAAGGGAGGAGGCCTGAGCAGATTTTATCCCTGGAGTGGGTGCCAGGTGCTGTCTGTAAATGGCTGAACACAACGTGCTACTCGGTGTCTCAAACTGTGTGTCTGAACGTTCAGAGGATGAAGCTGTGATGGTCACGGTGAGTGAGCAGCTCTTCCTCAGGAAAAACAGCCTCACAATTTCAGAGCTTTAGTGTTAGAACCTTGGTGGCAGCACCAAGTGTTAGAAGATGATCATGAACGTGTTCCTTGCTGCAGCCCCGAGCCCCTCTGATTTACAGCCCTGGAGCATTTCCTACAGCAGACCCAGACCCATCAGTCTCAGCAGCCCCACTCAGAGCCCCTGCGAGGATTCACTTCTCTGCCCCTTCTTCTCTGCACACACAGGTGTGCTTTCCTGTTGTAGGTGCAGAAGTCATAACTTTAAACAGACCAACACCAGTTTGGGAGTGAAGCTCACTTGAGTTTTGGCTTTGAAAAACAAAGCACTCTGTAATTCAAAAGGCTACAAACAGTGCAGTAAATCTGTACAGAAATAATATTCTTTATGGGCATTTTGAACTGAGCACTGTATCAGATAATTTCAATTTAAATTAAAAGGCAATCAGTGTTAATTATCACATTTTAATAGAAAAGCTTGATTAGCTTGGACAGAGATGAGAAACTTATTACCATTACAAACACTCAGTGATTCCCTCTGTGCACTACTCCGAGGCGCCTGGGAGCTGTTAATTTTACCCCAACACACAAGCAGCCTGCAGAGCGATCAGAAGGGAGCTGCCACCTCTGTCAGCCAACAAGTGTAATTCTCAGACTGTACCCACTGCCCCACACCCTGGAAAGGGAACAGCCCCGGAGGTGACATACTGTGATCTGGGATCAGGCCAGTGCCCGGTCTCAGCAGCAGCAGCACTTTATTCCCTCCGGCCTGGATCAGCTCGATGGCTCGGGTGTGAGTGATGCCTTGGGTGGGCTCCCCGTTAATTTCAACTATTTGGTCACCAACCTGACAAGAAAAGAGCAACTGGGTTAGTGAACCTCTGTCACCACAGACTGATTGTTCCTGGACAAATAAAACGATGCTGCTGCTTTGCCTCTGCTGCTGCTCAGCAACGGCAGCATCAGCCCACCATCCCAGGGCTGCTGCTGCCAACACGACGCAACGCTGTGGTGGGTCAGGGCAATTCATGCAGGTCATCTGCTCAGCCAGCTCCAGGGAAGATCTCAGGGCACTTAAACCCACTTTCCTTTCATTAAGAAGCGATGAGAGAGTCACAGTCACATGCTGGAATGGGCTGGGAGGGAGGGAACACATCAAACCCAGCGTGTGCCTCCCTACATCCCTCTAAGCACTCTAAGCAGGGAAGTGGCAGAGCAACCACTCCACATGTGAGGCAGAGCTGGACACTCCACGGCAGGATGGGTGTATGGGAGGAAAGGGGTTTGTTCCAGCAGGACAGCACACCGCTCTGCAGGCACCAGCACTAAGGTCTTTGAGGCCAATTAGCCACTCAGAGGGGTCCTGGGCAGGTAATTACAGCTCACACTAGCTTTGCAGCTGCTGGAGACGGGTTGGAAAGCACCCCTACCCCCCTAAAAGGCACGAAACCTATTTTGCAGTACATGGATCAGCCAACGGATGTCAGCAGGACACACAGCCAGCAGCCAGGCTGGCTGGGCTCCCTTACGGTCTCTGCTGAAGGAGGTCACTGATGGTTACTCATCAACCCGCAGGACCAGGACACTTCCCGACTGCCTCCTGTCAGGTTTGTCACGCTGAGCTGCCACGGGCTGGCTGAGAAATGCACCCTCTGCACGTGTCAGGGTGCAGCCAGACACCGACACCGCTTCCCAGCCAGGGAACTGGGTGAGGTGCGGGCGGTGAGGAACCCAGCTGGGCGAGCACAGCCCCCCTGCGCTCCCCACTGCTGGGGACAGCCACTCTCCTTCCCCCAAGTACCCCGAGTAACTCCTGCTCAGGCCTGGGACACCCAGCACCAACCCTAGCAGGGGAGGGTGGCTGGATGGGCAGAGCTGCCCACAGGTTCCTCCTTCACAATGCCACTGCAGCTGCAGTCGCTGCAATGGGAAGAGCCGGAGGGAAGGATCCTGCACTCAGGAAAACACACAGTTGGCTGCCTGTGTGGGTAAAGTACTGTGCCAAAGGGCCAACCTGACCAACGAACCCATTAGAGAGGACCAACTCACATGTACTCGCCCGTCTTTGACAGCTGGCCCATCTTCAGCAAGGCGAAGGATGAATAAGCCCATGTTGTATTCCTTCCCTCCCCGAAGGCTGAACCCAAACCCTCGAGGGCCCCTTTCCAACTCGACCGGGAAGCAGCCAGGGCTCTGTGTGGGAAGTCAAGGGAAAAAAGAAAGATGAGGACCTGTAGGCAGACTGAAACATTAGCCTTTCTGGAAAAATGCTTCACACATTTCTGTATTTTAAGAAACCTGCAGCCCATGATTTGAACCGAACTCGTCACAACTCATGTATGACTAGGTGTAAGGGCTTCACTCTAAGACTAAACATACAGAACCTTTTCCCTTCTAAGTTTAGATATGCCTGGAATGTCTTTAAGAAACTTTGCCAAAGGGTCCGTAGCAGCCCCATTGCCAGCATTTTTGGTTTCTTTGATAATTGTAATGACTGTTCAATACACTAGGGAGATACTCAAGTTTCAAACATTGGCAGCAGCACTCTGTGACACACTTGAGAGCACTTGTATGCACAACTTTTCCACCCACCTCTTGCAGGCAAATGTCCCACTGTTCTGCTTTCAGACCCTCTGGCATTGCCACTGCAGTGCCTGGGGGGTGACAAGTGTTTGCACTCTCAGGCGCTCACCTGTACCTGGGAGTGACGGCTACCAACAACCGAAGCAACGCCAGCATCCGACTGTGCCAAGTGCTTGTGCTCGGGCCAGGAAAGCCTGTAACTAGTTGAACCTTCTTTTCCAGCTTCTCCTTCGTTAGCTCCCCTACAGAGAGGTGAAAGGACACAGGGTTACCTCTGTATCAACAGTGCCCTGCAAACCCTGGCTGGCTGCTCTCAGCTGCCTTCACCGAGCCCCGGCTGCTCCCCCCATACCTGTCCGTGCCGGAGGGGTTGGTCGGGGCCGGTCCCAGCGGCCGGTGCTGCGGGGCTGGACTCTGCCTGGCCGAGTTGGTCCCTGAGGGAGGGCCACGCTGCTCTAATGAACACAAACCAAACTGACAGTCAGAAGGAACACCCCACACATGAAGCTGGCACCAATGACTGCCTCCTTCCCTTCTAGAGGTTAAGAGAAGAACAGATCCCCAGCACCGAGGCAGAGACGTCCCAGCGCTCTGTTCAGCACATGGCATCACTGAGAGTCTTGGTTACAGACAAGCAAGCCCAGTAAAGCATACAAAGCACTCAAACATCTCCTGGGAAGGAAACCAGAACGTGTGTGATTAGCCTGAACTTCCCAGGTACGTGAGAGCTCTCAAGTCCTCCCCAGGACCCCTTGGTGCTACTACCACAACGTGCCTTAAAGAGGATTTTCTCTGGAGACAAAACGTCAACTTTTACTCCTGGTTTATGCTCAGAGTTCTAATTTAGAAGCACAGGCAAGAAAAATGCCATCTGTTTGCACAAATTGTCCAGTCCTCGTTTCTGCCTGCTCTCCTGTGTTTCCAGCTAATACATGACAAAAGCTGACAGGCTCCTGCTTCTGTGTACAGTGTTAAGGAATGTCTTGTGGTGCATGATGTGCGATTCACTTGTTCACACAAAATGCAGCGATCACACGTCTGGGAAAGCTGGAGGGAGGGAAGGGGGCAGGCAGCGTTTTCAGAGCCACTCTCCCAGGGCAGCACTGAGGACGATACGTTGGGGAACAGCAAACTCCATTGGGGTTCATGCTCTGTGATGCTCAACAGATTCTGGCAAAACGGGTGGTTTTCTCTCAGGAGTCACATCCTGCATCCTCCTCGGTGCTGAGCACGGTCCTGGGAGGCACCGCGCAGTGCAGCTCCCTGCCTGCAGCCCAGGGACACATCCATGGCACATCCATGGCACATCCATGTCATATCCACGTCACATCCCCGCTGGCTTCCTCCGGCCGCCCATGTACCCAGCGTTACGCCTTGACCCAAACTGTCTTTAGCCACACGGAGGAGAAGCCCACGGGCTGGTACATTCCCATCCCTGTGGAACAGGTCCTGCTTCTCCTTCATGGCCCTGGAATTCGCTCCATCTGAAGCAGGCTGAGCCCAGCTCCTCTCTGCCACACAGATTTCCGACTGGTTTCATCACCCACTGCTGACAGTTCTCTTCCTCCTCTCTCTCTGTTGGGTCTCCTCAGGTTCTGGCCGGATCTCTACATTTTGGCTCCAAATCAGTAGGAAGGGGGAAAAGCTCTCACACAGAGTCCAGGTAAGGTCGCGTATCAATAGGGGACAAAACCATTATATTCAGAAAGTGCATTTTGAAAGCAAAGCTGATTAAGAGCTCCAGAGAAACAGATGTAATGCAACCAACTCCAACGGCGGTCGCATTATAAACACTGCCCTGGGCACCCGCCTGAGGCGTGTCCATCAAACTGAGTCAGTTACATTTGATAAAAATTAAAATCTTAATGGAGAACCTACCATTTAGAGAAGTCTCTCTGCTTCAAGCATTAACCAAAAGGAAAATGAAGCCTCTGAAGTTCTGTATTACAGGCTGAGCTAGCATGCTAAGTACTGACAATTAATGTGAAATCAGAGAATGCTCTGTTGGCTTTATTCACGTTCTTGGCTTCAGGTATTTATTATTTAAAAGGTGAAGAAAGCCAACTTTCTGGCAAAGTAACGATAGCAAGTTTAATTACACCCACAAGCAGCGATCCAGAAAAATGCAGTGGGGTAAGCAGGGCAGGGAAACAGCTTCTCTCTTCAAATGACTGGATCGTACATATTTATAACGATCTGTTTGCGTAGGAGCCATACCGCACCGAGCGCGGCGACGCGTGGGAGCTCACTGAAATACACTCCCTTTTAGCCCTGGGACTCTGCAGCCACAAAGGGCTGGCCAGCAGCCTGGGGCTGCAGGAGCATCCTGAGCCAGGTTTCCACGGTGGGATGTGGCCATTTTTCAAAGGGTGGTTGTGGCAGGCTGAACCTGAGGATCTTTCTGCAGCCCAGGGGTGCAGCATTAGGCCAGCTGTACATAGCAAGCGCCTAGATGCAGAGGTCTGGGAAGCGGTGTCCCTGCGGCCCCAGGAGCAGGCCTGGCAGCACTGCAGCACCAAGAGATGGGCACTGCCTGGGGGCAAGAAGATTTTCTCTCTGAGCATCTCCCATGTCTGCTGTAGCTCCCTCAGGAGAGCTCACTTCTCTTTGGTCAAAGAATACAAGGTCTGAAGGTTTCTGTATGAGCAGCAGTCTCTCGTGTGAGAAATGATGAGAATTTCTCTTACGCTTCATCCTGCCATTAATTCTTGTATCTTACTCTTCAGTACAACCCCCCTGGCAGCTGCCTGTCTCTGCCCCACCTGCCTTCAGCTCTCCCAGAGCAAACAGATGAGCTTCACTCTTTAACCTCCAAACACCTTAAAATACTGTGCTTCAGTGAATCAGCTGCAGGAGTTACAAGCACTGGCCTATGGCAGTGTGGTAGGACTTCCCCCACCCTCCTTACCTTCCTCAGCCACCACAGTCAGGGTGACCACGTTGCCCGCGTCCTTGATCAGCTGCACTATGCTGTCATGCGAGAGCTCCACGATGGACTGGCCGTTCACCGCCGAGATGCGGTCCCCCACCTTGAGCTTCCCGCACTGGTCAGCAGGGCTCCCATCTATAACCCGCCCGATCTTGTGAGGAATCACTAGGAACAAGAACAGGCAGAGCGACACCGTTAACAGTCCTGCTGGGTACGTGGCACTCACACCCACAACTGCCAGGTTGTGGCTGGTGTCACAATCTGAGGCCAGGTGCCAACGGCTCCTGCTCCAAGGCAGCGCTCACATGCAGACCCCAGAGCACTGGGTGGGCTCAGAGGCAGTCACACCCTCACAGTTTAACAAATCTGGATGCAGGGAGTCTCTTCCTCCTTGAAAATGAAATGAAGCTTTAAATACACATCAAGAGGACATCAAACTTCTCCTGCCAGAGACTAACAGTTACCAGGGACTGTGAGAGCTTGGCAGCACCCTCAGCGCCCGCTGGAGCACCGCAAGGTGTGTGGCATCAGCTCTGCACAGACCCATTCCCTATTCCTGCTCCCCAGGATGAACTCTCACCTGCCACTGCCATCCTGAACTCCAGCTAGCTCTCCTGGCTTGGTTCCTGCTCTAGCTACAGACTCCTCTCAAAGTCCAAGCATCAGGGCCAGAAGAATTGGAACAGGGAGAAGAGGGAATTTTACAAGAAGCAGGAGAAGAGGTTGCTTTTAGTTACCTTCCCCGGGGTGAACAGAGAGGCAGGGACACGCAGGACAAACAGGCAGGAGGAGGGAGGGATGCTCTAGCGCAGCCCCCATGCGCTCCCGCGCTCGGGGCAGACCTGGGTTCGCAGGTTGCTGACCCAGCCTCAGCACTGCAGATGGCACTCGAGAAGCCGCGGTGTCGGAGGAGCCTACCAAAACCCGGGGCAAGAGAGCGGCTCCTTGAGCTGCCTGCCTGCGACGGCCCTGACAGGGCAGATTCGCATTGCATCAAAGCACATCAGTCTGCCTGCTTTCCCATGCGTCTAAAACAGCTTTTCATTCATCTGGATGCCTGAAAGCAGAGCAAAATCGCTCCTGACCTTCCCAAATCTCACCAGGGCTCTTCTGGTCAGAAATTGCTGCACAGCTCCTTTGTAGCTCACTGCCAAACCTCTCCAGACTGAGCTCCACACCTTTCCTGAATGCTCTGGTACCTCCAAAAGCCTGTTTGTATCGCCAAAGCCTGAAGTGGCTTTGAGGGATACCTGGTTTCTGTAGCTGCTGCTTTCCCAAGCATGCTTTTCTCTGTGGGATCGAGGGGTGAGGAACACGATGCGCCCGCCAGAATGATCAGCTGGCTTCTCAAAACCATGACAGCAAATCTGAAACACTTCCACAGTGTCATCAACCACCCCGGATTAAAAAGCCATCAAGAATTGTTTTAATGAGCTAGCATACGCAGAAGTTACTGTGAGGGAACAGACATTGATGCCTTCTAGCATCTACCATGAGTTTAAATTTTAATTACACTTCCCTTAATAGACTGCTTTTTTTAAGTATTATATAAACCTAAGAGCCAACTGTGAAGAGCAACACACTGCAGGGCTGCGGACTCAACTGCTGAAGGCTGGCTCTAAAACCTCCTGGCTTTAGAAGAGCACTGCAGCTTCGTGATGAAGGCAGCGCAGCCAAGTCCTGCTGAGCACAGCCCGAGGATGCGGGACACAGGACGTGTTTCCAGCACCTCACCAAGGGAAGAAACCCCTGTGGAAGCCCCAAAGCACAGCACTTAGGCACTTACCCCCAGGGGGAGGTTTGTTCTTTGAGGTGAGGATGACGAAGCCAAACCCTTCGTTCTCCTTCCGCTGCAGACGGACATCGTAGACCTCTGGGAGCTGCTGGTTTGCAAACTCCACCCGGTTCAGTCGGGGAGAGCCATTTTGTGCCAACACAGGCTGCGACTCCTCCTCCTCCAGTTGCTTTTCCCCTTGCAGGTAACAGACAACAAATAAGGAAAGATAATACTGCTGCTTTACCAAGCAGCTACACAAACCCACGCGGCTCTGTATCAGTGCCAGCATGAGGAAACTCTGTCTGCCTGGGAAAGTAAGGTGTGAGCTTATTAACAGTGCCATTTGTATCAAACAGGAATCAGATGCAGGATAAAGCCTTCCGAGTCCTGCACAGCTGTGCACAGCTGTGCAAGGGGAGCCGCTGCTCACTGGCAGCACGGCCGCACAGCCTCGCAGTGTGATCACAGAGAGACCTGATGCCTTTTTTTAATCAAAATCGTGGCTTTTCTGCATGCTACAAAATCTACAGCAGAGATCCAGCTACGAACTGCAGTTACTGATATCTTAGTGGAAAACAACTGCTTGCTTGGTACAACAGAAGCATTTTCTAAAAGGCAGGCTTTCTTTAGGCAACCGACACGATCCTGGTCCTGACGTAGGCAGCACCTATCAGAAGGCATCTTAAAGACAGTGAGAACTGATCTTAAAAATACCTTCTCCTTTTCCTTGTATATACTCAGAACTAGTGGTTGAGTAACACGATTGCAAGATGCTGCCCCAAATCATCTCTGGTTTGAATGCACTTATTCTGGCTACACATAAGATGCCAAAAGACCAGAGAACACAGCATGTTGTACAGAAAAGAAACTGTTTCATTACTTGATTTGCATAGCATTAGTGTTCTAATGAATATCTTGAAAAAGCTCTGCAGAAAACACCACTGCAGTCATCATTCTGAGAGCCTCATCTGCCTGAGCAGTGCAAACCAGCGAGAATCGAAGCGTCAGCTTATCCTGCTTTTCTCCAGAATTACAGCTGACCCTCCCGAATCTCAGGCTGCTCAGCTCTAGTGCAGTAACTGATAAGTCCCAGAGCAGCTTGAGTCGATCTGATAACCAACGTGAGCGTTCCTTTGGCCAGGTTCCCTCTCAGGACAGACAGACACGTACCACCAAAGAAGATCTTCCTCCGCACGGTGAGCAGCACCTGGCCGTTCCGTGCCGCGCTGGTCATTAAGTCCAGGACCTGCTTGTGTGACTTCCCTTTAACGGGGACCCCGTCGATGCACATCAGCTCGTCCGCAGCGCGCAGCCTGCCGTCCTTTTCTGCTGCTCCCAAGGGGATTATGGCTCCGATGTAAATCTGCCGGCAGAGCAGAGCAGGGGGTTTGAAGCGTGGAACCTGCACTCCTCAGCGGTGGATGCAGGTGAATCCACGCAGGTGAGGGCTTTGGGAAGGCATTTTTCAAGGTTATCCAGCTCTAGCAGAAACACAGCCCGTCGGGTGTGGCTTGCACAAGCTGACTGGACACAGTTTGGGGCTTCACAGGATACAGTAAAGGCACAAAGGCAACTGCCAGCTGTTCCACTCACCGGCTGATCTGGGCCGTCCCCTCCAAGCACCCGGAAGCCAAAGCCCGACTCTTGTTTTCGCAGGAAAACGTCCAGATCTCTTGTGTTTGGAGCTAAAACAAAGCAGCATTTCAAACCATGTCAGGAGCTACCACTGAGTATCGAAAGATAATGGGGTTTGTGGTGCATTCTGACTCTTCTTATCAACAGAATGCAGCAGCCAGAAATACAGTAAGTAACTCCAACAGTCAAATCTACAGTGAAAAATATGGAAAAATGAAGTTTCAGGAAAAGGCTGAAGAAGGAAGGAACAGATTGATGAGTGCCAAGGGATAAATCACCGCTGCACTCGTATGGTGGGCCAGGATGAAATCCAGCATAGGACAACTCAGAGCTTCCTGCTATGAGCTCTGAAACAGTCAGCTCTGCTCCTGCTCCCTTCAGAACCAGATCACCCTTGAGACCCTTTCTATGATTAGCTGCTTTACCGTAAACACAGTTGAAGCATATTGTATCTTTTTTTTAAGGAGTTGCACAGTTCTCCGTTTTCTGTACAAGTTATGCATTTCTTGAAATGTTTTACCTAGAGGAGGTTAACAAACTCCAAGTGAGTCGCAGTAGTTTTACCACACATCCGACAGAAAAAATCCCTTCACCATTGAGTATTTCCAAGTTGAAGTTGATGTACTCACGCTTGTCCTCATAGATGGTCTTAGACTTCAGGTAGACTTCTGAAGGGTCTAGTTTAGGAGAGCCTGGTCGTACAGCAGAGGGTGGGAATGGCATTGGCTGTGGGATGGGATCACCAACAGCTTCCAAACTCCCTGAACTGTCCTGCTTGTCCTTCTGAAACAAAGCCCAACCCGAAAAACCCACATTAGATCAGAAGCGATCTCAATTTGTGTACCTGTGTGTGTGTGGAAGCAATAACCACCACACAGAGGGGCAAAGCAGGGCTACTTTCCAACCAATGCACTAATGTAAGTCTAAATATTCTTTTCTGGGCTGAAACCCAACCTGGGAAGCTGGAACATGGCAGTCTGCATGTGTCTGTGCACATTAAACAGAAGCACAAGCAGAACAGGCTTAGATCTGCCCTTTTACAAAGAGTGGAAGAAAACTCCCCCGAGGGGTTAGCAGTTTGACACTTCTTGTATGCGTATAAACACAAGAACTTGCCCTTTACACTGAGTTATTTTGCCATGCTGCTTAATGCCACTGAACATCGAGTGCTCCATGGGAAGCTGCTACTGCCCATGTGGAGGAACACCAGTGCCTGAGCCCTGAGTGTTTTTAGCAGGCCTGCACAGTGCACCCTGACATGGGAGCCACCCTGAGAGGGCTCGTATCCTCCAAGGGCAGAGGTACCCACTGGTTCATCTACCGTGGGCATGGAACTGCAAACCTTCCTGAGCACAGTCTGTTTCAAGCACACTGGGCACTCCCTCTATCCCACTGCTGGGATACAACCCCGACACTCAAACCACAGGCCAAAGACAGAAAAAGCAGCTGCATCTTGGTAATGGGGTTTTCCTAAAATAGAGTCATTTCTTCTGTGCAAGAAACGTGTTTCAAAACCCAGCTCTGCTCCTTGGTAAGAGCAGTGCCCGTGAGGAAAGGATGCAGTGCTCTTAGCATTACCCAGTCTGAGGGGTTTTGGTTACACCCAAGGATTCCTCACTGAGCTAATGCACAGTGAGGATACCCCACCAGATCAGAACTGCAGGAATAAGGAGTGTACAGCTGCACAGACACTGCCTGAAAACACAGGTCCAAGGATGAGTGCTTTAAGGAGGGAGCACTACGCAGCCCATCAATGCCATGAACATGTGAGGAGCATCGAAGTGCTGTTAACTTCCTCTAGAAGCTCCATTTCACTTTAATATAGGTAATTAGTAATGAAAAAATTATAGCTCCTGTATTTTGTTTCCCTTTTAATGGGTCTCTGACAGCAGCTACTTCAGACAATGAGTTTGTGCCCCTAAGTAGATGCAGCTTCACTAACCCATCCTGCAGATTACCACAGGGACCAGAGATTAGCCAGAGGGGATGAGATTACCAAAGCAGGTCAACGTGTGCAGAGAGATTTCAAGTATAGTGCAAAAAAGGAAATAATGATGGGACTTAAGCAGCAATGTCATATTTAAATCCTGACAAATCAACAACACTACACCTGTTGTCCTGCAAGATCTTCTCTGCATTCTTGACTCCTCATCAGTAAGGAGAGAGATCTGCATCACCTCTGTTAAACAACTCAAGCCCTCAAAGGAATCTTTCATGTTCAATGGACCACATTTCTGAGTCTGTTTTGCAACCAACCTCCCCCAAATATTCTCCATCAGAAAGAAATTTAAACACATCACTGATACTCACCCCTTTGGAAGTTTTAGTAGGTGAGGGTGGACCTAGAGAAAATACAATGCAGAAAGCAATTTCAATACCGGGTCAGCAAAAGGTTAAACAGCATTAAGGCAATGTAACTGCTTACCCACTCTCCTCTGGAACAGCCAAGTGAACGTTCAGTTGGCTGAAACCACCACTTCAGGAAAGTCTCAAGTGAGAACTGCTAGCTGTACAACATGAAAAGCATCTATTCCTCTTTTTCTAGACACTGGTCAACGAAACCACACATCAGCTCCTTGGATACAGAGGCTCTGTGAATTTGTGCAGAGGAGTTTCACTCCCTGCTAAAGAAAGCTCATTATTTCCTCAGCTGCTGAAGGAACAGTGGCACCGACACAGAAAGAGAACTGGAGATTTTTGCAAATGTCACTGACTGTTTGAAGCGACACTCTCAGGGCCACAATAAAAGCTTCAGCGGACAGTGAGCAGTCACGTATTGCTTCCTGATTCCTTCAGCTCCTTCTGGCCAACACACACCATCTACTAGTCTGCTTTCAGGAAGAAGACGCATCCTGGTCTGTGACTGGCGGTCACCAAAGAGGTATAAACATGCCACATGAAAATGAGAACCCTCCTGGTGTTTCCAGTGACCAGCTCCACCTCGGTGCTCATGCATCTCCCGTCTCCTGTGAGCCCCTGCCCACTGCAGCTACAGTTACTGGAATACATGTGGAGAGCTGCAGACTCTGTCCATCGCACTGCAGCTTTGTCTTACACTACAGACTGCATTCTTTCTTTAGCACTCCCCAGACACTCAGAGGAAACAGAGCATAAACACAGTACAATAACATCTTCTGAAAAAACCCAGCCCTAGCAACATGCTCTCATCCCCAGGACTCGGGGGGATAAACTAAACTTAGACCATAACGGCTCAGAAACATAACAAACTATTACTCAGCTGTCAAGACTGGACATGATTTAGGTATCACACTGAAGAGAGACACTTCAAAAGCACATAACAACTGTAAATTTACATACGTACCTCCTCTTAGGATAAGCAGCGGTACCTCTGCTCCTACTGGAAACTGCTTCAGTACCTCCACCACCTGGAGATGTGTCAGGCTCTGCACGTTCTGATGGCAAATCTCCTTGATCACGTCCCCTTTCTGGAGGCCCTGGCACCACTGGCTGTCTAAAATCATCTTCACCTTCTGTCCTGTCGGACTGTCTGCGATGGCAAACCCAAAGCCTTTGGGGCCTTTAACCAGAGGAATGGTGACCAGCTCTGGCTGAGAGCCTCCTGAGGATGCAAGAGAGACCCTCTGCTCAGCCGTGTCCGCAGAGGGGCCGTTCAGGCGCCCGTTGACCAACATAGGGCCCATTTTTCCATTCTGGTCCAACACAACTGTTCCTGCTATTAAATCCTGGCTGACAACACAAACATCTCCTTTGGTCACAGGGGGTCCGTTGATAATAGGTGTGGCTGTCACTATATCTACCACAGGGTCTTCGGTGTCGTCAGGAAGAGGGTAACCACGACACAAAGTCATGTTCACATACTGATTGACGGGAACTAGCTGAAACATCTGGACAACATCTGCATGGGTATGGCCAAGGACACAGCTTCCATTTATGTCTACGATGACATCACCTGTTAGAAAAGAAGTTCTGCAGCGTCAAAACCAGGAATGAAACCACCCAGACCTGTCCTGTGTTCAGACTCACAACAAAAGCCTCACTGGGGAAGTCACTGAGCAGTCTTCACACTAGCAAGGAATGGTGGCCGGGCAGTTAGACCTCCTGGCTATCTGCTGCCAGAAGCATGAAGGATTTCCACTTCACATTTATTTATTTCATCTCAGAACATGCTGTGCTAAATATATAAAGTTTAATCTGCAGCAGATTTAAAAAATCATACTGTGCAGTCACTGGAGATGAAGCAGTGCACGCACACTACTGCAAGCAGATTCACGCTGTACGGTATCCTAAACTCAGTCCAGAATAAATCGGATTTTTGGGGGTCCTGTGTTTATTTTAGGCCTGGCTGAACTTGAGTTAGGATTGTGCCCACACATTCTGTACTTTACACTGTTGCCACACGGGGCTAAGCATGTATCTTCCAACAGAAATGGAAGTAGGCTTCAGATCCCAAAGCCTTGTCTCATAATTTGCATCATTTTGCTCATGACACTTTGCATGTGCAACACCATGTTCCCAGCAAGCAAACCAGGTAAGTGCCTGGGCATCAGCAGAACAGTAACTCTGCTCTTAATGTGAGCTGCAACAGGCAGCTCATATTAAGATATCAGTGAGATACACATCTCACTCAGCTGTGTCCGTGCACAGCACCGTGCTGCAGGAACATCCTCATCTTCACAGAGGAGGAAAATGAACCACATGCAAACAAGCTCAAACAGCAGGTCAGCAACAAAACAGGAAAATTGAATTTCCTAAGTAAATAGTATCCAAGCATGAACTTTATGTTCATATCTGGTATGTAAGGAAGCATTTTGCCTTTTCTGGTATGTAAACTGTATGGTACAGGAAGCCTGTGGGTAACTTAAATGTGTAACAACAACAAGCAGTGTGTAATCCTTCATGGACTGCAGGCAGCTTCATCCCTCTTTTCTCCTCACCTGCCCAGCTCGCACAGCTTTGCTTGCTCTTTCCTGCTGCAGCTTTTTTACAGTTTTAGTACTTGGTGTCATGTTTTCTGGCAGCAGCAAGGCAAACGCAGCCCAGGATTCAAACACACACACAGAGGGAACAAAAAGCATTCTGCAAACAACCATGAGGCCAAAAGCCTTAGCTAAAGCAGAACTGCAGAAAAAGTAGGTTTATATCTAGAACACTGCTTCTTTTCCTTCTCATCCACCGCTCTGCACACATCTCTCACAAATCTGAGAACAATTCCGTTCGTATCAGCAGACAGCGTCACCCAAGCCCTGTGTCTCAGAAGCTGTGCTCTCCACAAGCACCACAGGAAACTGAGGCTGAGAGAAGTAATACTGGACCTGGGGCAATTCTCCCATCCTGTGCAGCTGGTCCATCCTTTAGCACATTCTTCACCTGGAGGAACTCATCAGGTCTGTCTCCTCCAATGATGGTGAAGCCGAATCCCATGGTACTTTTCTTCAGTGATGTCCGTATAAGTGCCCCCGTGAGCTGGGATGGATCTCTAGTGAAGACAGACTTCTCTGGTCCTTTTGAATGATGGAATAAGGAGACATGAAGGCAGGAAACCAGGGTTAGTTTGGTAAGTTCTGTTTGTTTGTTAGGGTGTCATAAAGGTTAATGATTTGCTTGGTAAACAGTGGCTTACCCCTGCAGCACTGTAACTGAGCAAAGCAAATACTGTTACACTCATTTCACAGCTGAGTGAAGTGAGGGGGAAAGTCAAGAGTTCTTTTAAGACCACAGTACAGATTACAACAGAGCTGGAACTAAAGCTCCCAGCTATAATCCCCAGTTTTACGCTCTAACTCTTGAATACCAAGCTTAAAGCAGATCCAATTCATAAAAATCCAGGTGTGGTTTTCCCCGTGTGTTCCAGCTGGCTCTTCCAACCCTCTGTGTATCCAAAAGCTGCTCATGACAACCAGCTTCAGAATGAGCAAAATTATTTTAAAGCAGCCTTAGGGGCTTCACTTCAGTTTTAACATTAAAAACCCCTCCCCTCTGCCAGCAAACAGACAAGTTGAGTGCCTTGATGAATTCCAGAGTCAGTTACTCATGATGCACACTTGGCAGATAAGAAGTGACAAAGCACACAATATTCAGTGATACCTGACTTTGAAGGACCAACATCAGCCTGTCCTAGCTGTTTTTTTCTTTTGGCTTCCAAGACCGGGTTCTCAAACTGAGTTTTCTGGTTAATGTGACTGCAGACATACAAAAGGTAGATCAGGATTGCAGCAGAAAGCATTCTGCCTACTTCACAGAACAGACAACATCAAAAGACATCTACAAATACTATTCTCTGTTATCTCAGAGTAATGCTCTGAAAGAACGAATGATAACCTATCATGACCAACACTGATTTGTCCTTTCAACACCCTGATGTGCTTTAAGAGCTAATACATGTTTACTTCCTCTGATTCTTAGGCAGTGTACACCTTCACTGCACTCTGCCCATTTTCAAAAGGTTGCAATAGTTTAGAACTGAGAAAACCTGCTTTTCTCTTGACCCTATGTGTTGCTTCCACCTACCTATAATGTTTAAAACTCAGACATCACCTTTTTACTATCAGGTGCCAGAATAGTACAGCAGAGTGGAAAAGAACAGTTTGAGCAGAACTGAAAAACCTGCATTGGCTTTCCAAAGTCAAAACATGTTAGCTTGCTCTCTGAAGCTAACATTTTCAACTCCACCAATTTTTCTTCTCCATGGTTAAAGAGAGATTTTTAAAGAGGTTTCATTTCCTCTGACTTGAAGGAGACTCAGAAGAGCTCTTGCAGCAGCTTATTTACTCGGCTCTTTGCAGACAGCCACGAGTCTTTTTCCTCTTTTAGAGTTATCACTGCCACTCTTAAATCAAGTGACCCCACTTTTGTTAAAGCTAAGAAAAATGACATCAGCTCATTCCCATTAATAAATTACTTTGGTTGCTTCGTGCTTTCCCTCCCCAAAAGAAATACAGCCCAGTCAGTCAGGAAGGTCACACCAGGGATCTGCCCACATGCTGGTGCTCTGAAGTGTGCCCCGGGTGTTCATTGCCCCCAGAACTGTTCCCAGGGCTATGTGTCACACTTACATCACATTACAACCTATACACACTGCATATCAAGTGCTTCATTACTTTCTGCTGAATTTGTAACTACATCAAATTAGTAATTAGCACTTACTCAACATAGTATGTTCCATATTGAGGGTCTTCTATTTTCTCCCATCCATAAGGAAGCTCTGCAATCAGAAAGAAAAACATTTCTCCATTACAGTGGCAAACTATCTGCAAAAAGAGGGCAGATTACAGACTCATGGGAAACAAGGGGATAATACAGGTCAGTCTTTCCCCCTTCATTTGCTTGAGGCTGGTGTTCCTGATGAAAGGAAACCAGTCTGTTCCAGGGCACCTGAAGCCCTCTAACTCTCTGTTCCACCACATGAGGAGACTTGTGCTCAGTCACAGCACTTGGAACAGAAAAAGAGATAAGATACACACAAACTGATTTAGAGAGGAATGACCCATAAAGGGGAAGAAAAAGACATTATTTAAAATTAATCTAATTACAAATTATGAATGTGATTTGGTAGTTGCATAGTTTTTAAACTATACAACATGAATACAGTCACACCAGGGCAGAAGGCTCCCAAATACACCATAAGAGAGAGCAACAAGTGCCAAATGCCTCGCAGTATCACACCCCAGCCTTGTGAAACTCTGCACCCTCCAGTACTTCTGGTTTAGACCACCTGGCAGGAATAATGCCACCTTTATTAACTCCCTCAGTAAAGTCAGGGCATTGCACTGCATGCTCCCAATGCTTCAGGAGAAGAGCCCCCACCCTAGCAGGCTCTCTCACCCTGATGCTTACAAGACAGCGAGACACCCCAAAACAAGCTCGCCTGCCCTGAGGTCTGGACACACAGCACTCCGCACAGCCAGCCTGGGAAGACCATGTCACACAGTGCTGTGCTGCTCAAGCCAGGCCAGAGGGGCCTGGGCAGCCCTATGAGAGGGCTCTAAAACAAACACTACCTCTTCGATAGAGGCACTCAGTGATGTGTGAAAAGCTCCTTTTTACAGCAAATTCAGCATCCGTTGAGACGGTGCCCAGCAGCAGATCATTACTGACCCAGGTGATAAGCAGCTAACACAGGGTCCAATTATTGGAGCTTTACTGTTCCAATTATCCTGACTGTGGAAATTTAAATATCAGAATAATGGATACAGTCAGGTAACTAGACACTTTAAGGATAAAGCTGCAATGTAATCCTGTCTGAGGCTGCCCCAAGTTTGATGGTGACAGGAGTTTTTCCTAGCACATGACAGCATGTAACCAATTATTAATACCAGCATCACTCTGCGGGGTTTGACAGAAGAGCTGGTAGGTCTATTCATTTAAATGTTGTTCACTTGGAGATCCTGCATCTCTCTGTTTAAAGTGCTCCTTTTATCCTGTGGCGAGCTGCACATATGTTTAATAAGCAGCAGTATGTGCCCATCGCTCCAGCTGGCTTCAGTATGAATACACAACTGTGAGGCTTGCAGTTCAGGAAGACAACCGGCTATTCTGAGCCTGCTGCAGCATCTGCAGCATCGGGTGTTTGCTGAGGACAGAGCTCTTTGGTATCTGTTCTAGCTGACTAAACTGTGTGACTGCATGGGACTGGGTTGCAGGAGCTGTCTGTAGGGGATCCTGACCCGACCTGTAAGTCCTGAAGCAATGGTGTGAAGAGCTGGAGTCAGACTGTTCCCTCTACTTATGGTTTCAAATATTCCACCACGTCACATCAGCAATAGGTATTACACTGTACCCTCTTCATTACTCCTAGATTCTAATACTTATGGACCTTTTCCTCCTGCCGTAGTCCACCCACACAACAATTTCCAGTGAGACTGTCAGCATTACAAGCAGCTTTCTCCTTAGCAATGACTGTTCCTGGAACAAAGTATCTCATTCTCTTCTCAGGAATGCAGATAAACCCACAATTCAGTCAGATCCTACTACTCCAGGGAAAACACACCATGGGCTTTCCTAGCCTTACATAAACTCCCTCTGCCACCCAAGCAGGGATGCTCAGCACCACCCTGCCTGCTCCAGAGTCACAAGTATTGGGAGGAAGGTTCTACCACAGCAGCAATGGAGGGCAGCCAGCTGTGATCAGCTCAGACCTTCATTCGTCACAGGAGACAAATGAATTCCAAACATCTCACCTCCATCTTCACAGTCTTCAGGAGCTTTGGCTTTCTTGCAGAGCCGTGGGTCAAGCCACGTGGTTGTCTTGGTGTTATGACTGTGGAGCAGAATACATGCCATTAAAAGGAGACAACACCCTCAGACTGAAGAAACTTTGCTTTACTTTAACTTTCAAATATTTACTACCTTGGGCAAACTGTAGTCTACTGATAACAGGCTTTATTTGTGCCTCAGACACATCACAAAATGCTACAAAGAAAAGGCAAGAGTGCTGCTCAGAGGTACGGGCACACTGCAGACTCTCCAGGACAGAGTGAAATGTCAGAGGGACAAACACTCTCCCCTGCCCCTGAGGGCTCAAGTGGGAACAGCAGGCATTCCTACCTTGAAGGAAAAAGCACTTTTATCCTCCTCCTAGGTTTAACTCTCAGCAAGGTTTCTGTTTCATTTTTCCATACATAAATGAGGCTGTTCCACGAGCTACACAGGAGCTGCGTTCCCGTCCCGGGCTCTGCTCTGTGCTGTCTGTGTTTGTAAGCACACACTCCCAGCCAAGGAACACAGCAGCGAAGGCAGAATAAACAAGATCTTGGATTTCAGGGAAATCTGACATAGGAAAGGTTTGTACGACCTTACACCTCACTTCCCAATACCCACCCAGCTGTGTATTTTGTGAGATACAAACCGGTAGTACAAACACACTGACTTGTAGGAGGAACCAGGAGGCTTTCCTGCACGGTAGCAATCGTACCAAGTATGCAACACAGATGCCCATCAGCAGGGAACACAGCAGTAGGAATTCATGAAATTTCATAGCGAAACAGAAGGAGAAAGAGCAGCAGAGAGGTGTAAGCAGCAGGCAGCTTCCTTGTCTGCAGCCCACCAGCACTCCTCTCCTCCGACGGGCACAGCAAGCCCTCCGCAGTGCGGGTCTACTCACTCAATGAAGTAGATCATGCCCGTGTCGGTGTAGGCCATCTCCCAGTTCTTGGGCAGCGGTTCCAGGGTTTCATCCCTCGACAAGTAATTTCTGAAGTCCATGGAGCTGCTTGTCTGGTTGTAGCTGGGAACAGGTTTCATCCAGTCAGGAGACTCCGAACGTTTGTCTTTGTTTTCTGCAGTTGTTCAGGGAAAGTGTTACTATTTGTCAGATGTTTATGTTGTTTCTCCCAAAGAACCACCCTCTGAATCTGGCCACCAGTGGATGTCAAACACGTCCCTGTATGTGATGCGCATTTTTCCACTTTTTTTTTCAGCTGTGAACTTTGAAAAGCTGACTCTGCTCATCCCCTGCCAAACAGAATTAACCTTGTATTATGTGTCTGAGCCTGCTCTGAAAAATCAGCGCTGGCAGAAATCCACACTGACTGCACTCTGTTGCTGTTCCTAAGTAGAGAACAGGGTGGGTAATGCCTGCAAGCCCCCTCCTCCCCCTCAAAATCCTACTAATATTCCTCAAAGCACCAGACCCACACTGCCAGTGAAACAAACGCTGCCCTGCTGCAAGCCACCAGACAAACCTCCCTGCAGAAAACTTTCAAAGGAAGCTCCACCCTTCAGTCCCCAGGCTGTGACAGGCATCCTCCACCACACCACATCTGTGACCTCACCCAACCACCAGCCCAGCCACCCGGCTGCTCCACGCCAGCCCGAAGCCTGCAAGGTGAGCTCTGGTCTGGCCAACACTGGTCTGTCTTAACCACTCACACCTGAGACCCTCTGCAAATGCAACGTGACTGCTTCTCTGCACCATCAGTTCTTCCCCCCACCCCAAGATGAGTCCCCATGGCAGGGAGAGGCAACAGCATCCTGCCAGTCTTCGCACGGTCCGACTGCTCTCAACATACACCGCTTCATTCCTGCTCATGGGGTCCCCTTCAGGCAGTCACAGGTTGTGTGGTAACTCCCTTAACCATAATCATCTGAGAATGTCCCGGCAGGAGGAGCGAGTGTGGCCCCTTAAACCCATCTCCTGCACACCAATTCCCTGACCTCCTCAAAACTAACCAACCTCATCCACAGGGTGCCAGTGATGCTCTGTGAGGGCTCCGCTGCCTGAGTGGGGACGTTCTTTTCCCCCTCCTGCAGCTGGCTGATGCCCAGCACTACATGTTCTCTACTGAGCGCTGCATTTTATGATGCAACTGCACATCTGGCTGGGAGAACAGCTGTTTCCTTTTAAAAGATACTTTCAAAACTGAGTGAAAACACCAGTCTGCACTGAAAACTGCCCTCAAACTCCACGGACCTGAGGAAGCGGCTCAAGCACGCAGGAGCGTTACTGGTACCCTCCTCATCCACTCACACAACCCTTCAGGGAATGTCTCCCCTTGTCAACCAACCTATCCCTCCGCTGCCATTAACTGCTTCCTTTTCCTCCTCTTCCTCCTCTTCAGGGAGAGAACTGTCCATCCTTTGCATTTTGCTGACAGATGTGGTTCTTTTCCTCTGTGATTCGGTATCAAAATCATTGTCAAAAAGAACTTGATCCACTGGATCAGGCTGAAAGGGGCTGGGCTCTGCTGGAGGCTTCGGAGTACCATAAAAATTACCTGCCAATGAGATGGAAATCAAGATCACTCAAGCTCTGATTCCTGTGGAAGCACTGGCAGTTGTGGTGAACGTCTTCTTGCCCATATAACGTGCTTTTGGGGAAAGAGAAGTCAAAAACCAGCCAACAGTCAAAACCTCTTTATTCCTACCTGGCCTTTTTGCCAGTGATGCTGCTGCACATCAGAGAACAGGAGGTTTAATTCAACATTTCTGTTCTGCCACATGTTTTCAAAGAGAAAGATGGATTTGTTACCTTGCTTGGAATTCACTAACGCTCCATAAAGAGACTTGGGGAACAGTCTGAGGCAAGCAAAACTGTGAAAATCAATTACTCTCACTCTGTATACTGATTAACAGAGAAACATGCAGCAACAGAGACACACTAAAGTAAAAAAGCAAATTAATTTTGTGCAGAAAGAAGTATCTATTTACATAAAAACAATTACAAAGGATTGATTTTCAAACTACAGTCTTACATTTTCCTCCCCAGTAAACAAAGCTGTTAATATAGCTTCATCTGAAAGTGATTTGTACTTGAGAAAAACAAGGAGATTTTTACTTTAATATTTTAATCTAAACCACAAAGAGTAGGAATCATCTCCTGCTTCCTGGAAAAGAGTTCTGGAAACTGACCTCTCTCCTGACTGCTCCTGTGATTTTTATTAGGGAATCAAGCACACAGCAATTTAGCTTCCCAGAGCCCTTGCTGGGGGAACACAGAGTAACTGGACATGGTTTTGACCATGTTGAAAAAAAAAGGAGCCTTCTGAAAATGTCAGTGAAGGGGAGGGTCAAAGTGAGGGTCAAAGTGCTGCAGGCAGGTACCAGGGAGCTAAGGAGAAAGAAAAGGGCCAGCTTTGTCTGTGTTTGCTCAGGAGATCTGCACAGACAGGGAGATGCCAACAGACAGCGCGTGAAACACACTTCAGACATTTCCCTTTTCTTTTGGGGGTGGGAGGGTAGAAATCAATGACATGAATTCAAGTGCCAGCAGAACCACCACCTCCCAAAGCAGCCCTCGAGATGCGTGTAAAAGCTGCTTTAATACATGTCAAAACCAGGCTGATGATCTGGTACGTTCTGTTTAGTGTCACAGGACAGCTGCAGTGCTCAGCATGCTGAGCTGCCAGGCAGCTGCCTGTAAAGCAAACCCTCCCCAGGCACGTGGGGCTTGTCACCCTGCGTGCAAAAGCAGCGCGAGACGCTTGCTGCTTGTTCTGGTTGTGAGTCAAGAGGGAAAAAGCAGCAAAAACCAGGCAGGTGGAGGGTGTCCTGCCCATGGCCAGGGTGGAACCAGATGGGTTCTGAGGGCCCTTCCAGCCCAAACCAGCCTGGCAGGCTGTGAACCATCACATGAAACCCGCTGATGACCAGGGCGAGGTTTGGACACAAACCATTAAAGAAAGGTGGGTTTGGGGTCCATCCCCCACCCCAGAATACAGGGATGTGAGGAACCTTAAATTATCTCTGACTGCCATCAACCCCTTTGGCACAAAGTGAAAGCCCATCACTGCTGGCAGCCCCATGCCTCCTCTGATCACCAGTTCCTGACAGCTCACTACCTTCAGCACATTGTTTGTCCCCATCACACTTAACAAAACCAACTTTGCTACAGATCTCACAATCTGAACTAGCTCTGTTCAACTCTCCATTGCCAAATCTGGTTTTGCCCTGCTGCAGGAGCATTCCCCTTGCCTTCTGTCCCTCTGAAGCATGTCTGAGAAGAACACAGCTCTGTTCTCAAAGGTTTCCACAGAATTGTCTGAATTCTGGTAAAGGAAAATTGTACCAGGCACAGAATGTTTCCTCCAGCCCCTCCAGGGAAGATAATCAGATGGCACTAAGGCTGGCCGAGGGGACAACCCGTGATTTAGCAGAGACGTTTCAAACAAGGCCATTCCTCCTCTTCACAGGTAGTCCAAAAATAATTTCACTTGATGCTGCCGCTCCAGCAGCGTAATGAGCATGGATGGGCAGGAAGAGTGGCACCTCCTGGGTACCAGGACACTGGACACGAGCACCGCGGCCTCACCCCGTCCCACTCAGCATCATTTACATACCATCATACGTCCCACTTTCCAGCAAGGCTCCACTTTCTTCCAGTGCTTTAAACTGCTCAACAGGAATGAAATTATAGTCTACCCCAGGGACCTCCCCATCTCTGGGAGCTCTTGTAGTGCCTGCAAAGACAGAGAAAACACTCTTGTAAGGTACTTAAGTGCTGCCTGTTTACCAAATGCTGCCTGCTGCACAACTCGGTAGAGCTGTGTAGTTCTGAACCTTTATACAACAACGATGTCACTCCAGTAAGGTAGGAGTTACAGCACTGGTGAGCAAGCAAACAATAATGTATAAAAACTAGGCCAATAAATTATGTAGAACAGCAGTTCTGGTATTGAGGAGGAAAAAAGCTGGCTGAGGTGGTAATTAGAGAGAATTCTTCCAATGCTCAGTGAACTCCCTCTGTGGAAGCTGGGGAGCCTGAGTGAGGCAGTGGCAGCCTGGGCCCTGGGGAGCTGTTTGACACAGTGCCAGGGTGCTTCACCTCACCACTCCCTCCACCAGTACCAGGTAATTGGTGATGAAGTCAGTGTGACTAAGCACAATGGACTTTGGGGCCACCAAACCGGTCACTGGGCACAAAAGCTCTTTTTTAACCTCCCAATTCAGTGTCATTCACCTGTACTCCCAATGCAGCTGTGGGGAAGCTTTTCCAAAGTAATCAGTAAATTGCTGTGTTAACACAGAAGTTCTCAAAGTGTTTTGCCTTTAAATAGAAGCCTCCCATAGTTCTAACAGCTTAATTAAAGCTCTCCTGGAAAGGACCCCACCGATTCATTACTGCCTATAACCTAAGAGCATTTTACAAGTGTATGCTTTTTCGGGCAGCAGCATGAACAGGAGCTGCTGGTGAGCAAGCTGCCTTTCACTGCTATTATCTTTTGAAAAAGTCATGTTTGGGCATCCTCAGTCTGATGCTGTTGATAAACTGAGAAGGGAATTGCTGTGGTTACAACACTAGGAGCCAACAAGATTTTAAGGTTTTTGTGTGGTAGATATTTAGATACAGTTGTTGAGGAGCCTTTTTAACCAGGGAACCTTTGTGATAAGGTAAAGGATGATCTTGTGATGATTAAGAAATATAATGGCACAGAAGGGTGAGAAGCAGCAGCAGGACATTTGGCCACTGTGAGAGCATCCTGCACCTGGCACAGTGCTTTCCATAAACCTCGCTGAAGGCAAGTGAACACCTCTGCTGGCTCGACTGAGAGATGCTAGCAGATGCTCGAGCAGGAGGGCTGGCACAGCAGATGACATAGGCCCATCCAGATTCTCCAGCTAATTAATTCTCACTGTGACACTAAGATGTGTCCATGTGCTCTTTCTTTCCCTTCTCTAGGGCCACGAATTCACTCTCCCTCTTGCCACTGCCTCCTTGAAGTGTCTTCTCAGGATGAGCGAGCCAGAGCTGCCCTGTATCTCTGTCACTGCAACCACCTCTGCAGGCACAGTCCCCTGCAACTCCCTGCCAGTCACACTGCTCTGCCCAGTGCACAGGACCCTCCGGGGTCTCCATCTCCTCGCAGTGCACAACACAACACAACACACTGCCCAAACACAGGACGTGTCTCACTGCTCGGAGGTGCTGAGGAAGATTCACCTCCCATGGTGGCTGTGGTTATTCTCACAACAAGCCATCTGAGTAAAACACAGACATTCCTAAAACCCTCCAAGCTCTGGTCTGTCAGTCTGTGCTGGCCAAACCTTCCCAGGGCAATGTGCAGAATGAAACTACTCTAGCAAAGCCATTCACAGTTTGGGTTGGGAGAGAAAGCATTCAGAGCTCCCGAATGACGTGTCAGTCAGCAGGAGCAGAGCCCGTGAAGATCACCTCTACACACTTACAAGGGATGGTTCGCAAGTAGAGGTTGTCTCTGATCACTTGCTGGAGTTTATGGTCTATGGAGCCCTTCTGGAACTGAAGGCTCAAGTAGTGGCGCAAGTCTTTGTTGATGACTTTTCCTAAAAAACAACAAACAAGAAAAAGTTTGTAAAAATCAAGCAGGATCTAGCAACAAGGACAGCATTTCACTGGTATAAATATTTGAAAAGAAGAGAAAGGAGCCCAAGAGTTGGGTTGGTTTAAAAGCAACAGCCTGAAGCCATTGCACGCTACCAGAGCCCGGCTGCTGGTGTGAACTGGCCAGTGGTTTTAAGCACAACTGAGCAATGATCACCCAACCTCAGTATCTCCCAAGCAAGACAATGTTCTGGAATTGTTTGGAAATCAATACAACGTATTAAAATACATCATCTACTGCTAGCATTAAAAGCCTCTACAGACAGAAACTGCTTCTGAATATAGCAACATTACTTTCAAGTCCATTTACGCTGGCTGGCTGGGCACCTGAACTCAGTACTTTGTCACATGGGAATCTGCATTCGTGGTATTATAAAAAGAAAATATCTTCTTTTTAAAAACACCATGTGTTAGGAGGGTTTTTACAATTATTCCTTTGTGGTACTTCTGTCAGGTATCATTAGCCAATCTGTCATATCACTAGATAAGCACGGGCCCCTCTGCACACAAATAACTGAGCTGTTGTGCTCCTGCTCCACCCTCCTGACAGAGGGGCACAGAGGGTGGCTCTGTACCCTGCCATCCCCGCAGGAAGCACATTAAACAGGGTTCAGCACGCTCCCTGCATTTGAGTTACCGCAGCAGAACACTTGGGCCTTTAGGGAAGAGACTCTTTGCTTGCAGGGCCCAGCAGCAGGCGAGTGCTGGGTACCACCACGGGACCCAAACCCGGGGAGATAACGGCTCCTTTCAAGTAACGTGAGGGGAGCAGCATCTTCCTCCTGACTCCTTCCAAACACGGAACTCTCAGCAATGCTGCGGTGCTCCCCAGGGCCGAGCTCTCTGTGGCCGTGCCAGCAAGCCCCCACCTCAACCCCCTGTTTCGCCATCGTGAGCTGTTCTTTATAAAACTTTGTGTTTGCTTCCAGCAGCATAACAAGCAAAACATGCCACGGAAACGAAAACAAATGCTGTCATCTCCAGCAAGAAAAATATTTTCCATTTGTTACTACAACTTGCTTTATTGTTTGTAGGCAAGATGGTTTCTCAATGTTAAAAAAGAGTATTGCCACTAAAATGGTCCATCCATCTCCCTGTCAATGCCAGATCTATAGCACAGCGCTCGAACAATGCGAGCGTATTTCACTCACACAGATCAATACACGTGTGTTCCACTCAGGCAGATGAATCTGGTTGTTAACTACATTTGGAGCGTTGCATGTCAGAATAGCTTGGCAAGAGCTGAAAGGGTCTACTGGACATGGAATTACGGGGTCTTTATTCACCCTCTTCATGTTTTAACATTTAAAAGCTCATAAACTTTTTCCAATAAAGATCAACTCAGTCCGAAAAAGCAAAACCAAAGCTGCTGCTGAGGGTACACTGACATCGAGGGGTTAAGTTTAACTTTGAAACCTTAAAAAGCCTGGACAACACACTGTGACCAGGAGGACTAAACAGCAGATTGAAAGGATTGCCTGGGGAAAACAGGAGAAAGTCAAACGAAATAGCGGGCAGAGAGAATGTGACAGGAAGTCACATAGAGAATGGTGTGTGTGAGAAAGCAGGAGGAAAGGGAGTAAGGATGCTTCAGGCAGCCTTCCGAGCTCGCTCTGACGCAAACGCCAGATATTCCCCCCCTCGGGAGCTGAACACGCTCCCTTACATCGTGCACACTGGCTTTCAGGGAAACCTCACGTATCAGACTCCCCGAAACGACCTAACAACTGTCGGGTTGGTGTTTGCTGTGCTGCACAGCGGTCTCTGAAGGATGACACACGCAGCACAGGGACCAGTCAAGAGGAATCATGTACCTCATACCGTGCAGGTTCTGCACGGTGAACAGGCGCAAGCCTCTTGTTTTCAGTTTTAATTTAAATTAACCACCCAGGAACTGCTAGAAGGAGGATTCGCACGCTGCAGTTCTGTAAGGAAAGCTGAGCAACTGCAGAAGGAGAAATGGCTTGAGCACCACAGCAGCCAAGGGCAGCGCTGGGAAGGGCAGAGGCAGCTCCGAGCGCTGGGCAGTCGTGTTGATGCCCAGCAATAAGTGACGGCAAAATAACATCCCGAGTGAGCATGGCCCAGGCTGCCAGCACGCAGACACACTGCAATGTGCCCCATCCATCACCCTGCAGCCCCGTGGGAATTCCCCATTTCAGCTGGGTGCCGGTTCCGTGCAGACACAGGTGATGACTTTGGAGAGGTACAGCACACTGCATCCCACGGGAGCTGTGCTCCGCATCCCCGTGCCCACACCAGCATCTACGCAGCAATAAGGGGCTGCGATGCTGGTGGGTGAATGAACGAGGACACGGCCTTGTTCTTTCAAACTTCACAAAATACTGTTAGAGATAAAAGCCATCTTCCCAAGGACCAGCTCGTTAAAAGCAGGCTCCTTTCCCACTAACCCATAGGATCCCTTGCACGGATCCCCATCCCCGCGCTCCC
Organism: Zapornia atra; assembly: GCA_013400835.1. Lineage (NCBI taxonomy): Eukaryota > Metazoa > Chordata > Aves > Gruiformes > Rallidae > Zapornia > Zapornia atra. The sequence continues at coordinate 43,715 of VZTU01032743.1, read as the reverse complement.
CTGTAGCGTTTAGCACAAATCCCTGTTTCAGGACACAGATCTGGATATGGAATTGTGTGAGAACACGTTCAGTCTGCGGGGCTGGGCGGGATGTCTGCTGGGCTGCGGGTCGGGGCCGGTCCCGCGGCATCTGCCGCCACCTCCCGGCCGCGGCCCCGGGCCCGCCCGCTGTGCCGAGAGGTGGCCCGGGGCGGAGGGAGCCGNGTGCCGCAGCCCGGCTCGGGGCTCGGGAACGGAGCGCCCCGCGCCGCGGCGGGGAACGTAAACGGCGTTTGACCGTGTCCCTGCGGCCCTGCCCAGCCCCGCACGCCGGGCCGGGCCCCGCGGCGGCGGGCTTCCGCGGGTGAGGGCTAAGGAAACCCCCAGCCTAGATGGGAACTATCAGGGTCATCAGGCGGAAAGGAGTTAGTGTTTAATTAAAACGGGGTGATCGACACACAAAGCAAGATCAAGAGACCTTCGAGGCGACCAAGCAAAAGCCGCTGAAGGAACCGTTCAGCACCGGGGACCAGGCACGGCGCAGCGGAACCAGCATTAATTAGGTACAACACGCTCGCGGTACGATCCTCCCCAGACACTACTCAGGGATGAGTTAAGGCACAGTTCATCCTCTCTAAAAGCGTGTACGAGAACGGTTGCCTTCACAGGAGCTGAGCGAGCCGGCAGGAGCCCCACGGCCCCAGGGCCGGCCGGAGCTGCCCGCCCAGCACACACACCCCTACACCCCTACCTGTGGGCTGTCCCAGTCACTGCGGGTAAAGGAAAAAGGGACAGCAACATTTTGAGAGTGTCCCACATGGTCAGCACGCAGAAAACACCAGTGAGCTGTGACTTTTTAAGCCTACAGATGTAGGACACTGCTCGTCACTAAAACATGATCGAGCCCCTACAGGATAACGCCTTGGGGCTGATCCCTCTGGATCAGCGTGCTGCGCTGTGGTGTTCCCTCGAAAGCTCACAGGCTCGGAAATGTTCTACCAATAACCAGCCCACTGTTGGTAAGCTTATGCAAAACAATTTGGCTTTGGGCTTGCTTATGAACTTCATCAAATAAAGCATTCCAGGTTCTGAAGAAACTAAAATATGCTTTGGAAGGCACATCCCCAAACAATCTTTAAGAAATACAAAAAGCACTGGCAAATAATGCATAGTTTATTCTGAGAAACCCTCTTGGGAGTAGAGGACACAAGGTGAACTAGGAGCGGTGGGAGACTGTGCACAATCCTCCAGGGTTTTATTTTTGGCAGTGTAGAAGCAGCAAAGTCAACTGTAACAGAAGGCTCTGGGGTGTGTATGTGTATCTGTCGCTGGGTTCTTATCTTCCATGGAACAAAAAAATAATCTATTGTTTAGTGCAGAAGGAAGAAGAAAGAAAATATTGTCAGGACTTGGATGGCGTTTAGGTAGAATCTCTCAGTGGCATTTGGTTGGTGTATGAAAATAACACTTGTCGCCCAACTAACAATTGCCTCCGTTTGCAAATAGATGCATCACAGCGGGCTGAATCCTGGAAGCGATGGGTAAGATCCAGCACTGTGAAACCAAGAGGTATTTAATGGAGGAAAGCAGCACCTTCCCCACCTACGCCCAGCTCATCACCCCTGGCTCCACAGCACAAAACGTCCCTGGACAGGGACACTCCCCTGCACCCCAGAGGGCAGCTCCTGCCTAACCAGCACCAGACACAGCTCCTCTTTAAGCCACCCAAAAGCATTTCGCTCGCACACCACGGGCAGTGTCGTTGGGGCCCGAGCACAAAGGTCTGGGTCTGGGGAAGTGCCAGCGCTGAGCTCCGGACAGTTGGGCTGCCCCTTGCCTCCACCCACGCCACGGGGCACCGGCAGCCAGCCAAGGCACTGCGGGACACTCAACCACCACTTCAGGACAGCAGAGCAGCTGTATATTGAACCAGGAGTCCACGTGCTGCACCACCCAACCCATTTTCTGCCTACAGCCCGAAGGGCTTTTCAAAAGAACATCCTTGGAGTGAAGTTCCAACTCTGAGACGCCAGCTCCAAGCACACTAGTATCTGATATGGTTCTAGTAATACATTGTGCGTACACAGAAATCCATTAACTGTGAAGTACAGACAGGAGAATTACCAACAGGCAGGGTTCCTCTGATAACACCAAGTATTTTAATGCACCATTATTAAACAGGAGAACAGAAAGGCACAAAGGACCGTACAGCTGTTTCTGATAGAAGATCAGACACTGAAGGAGATACAAGAACTCAAATGATTTAAAGTAATTAATGAGTTTCAAATAAAATGGGAACATAACTATTTCCTTCAACTTAACATCAGGGAAGAGAAATGCAGAAGAACTTGCCCAAGAGAAGAGTCTGACCTTTTGTATTACACACGGAGACTCCCCTCTCCTCTCCGGTTCAGGATTTTCTTGGGAAGTTAAAAAAGCATCGAACAGATCAACAATCTTTTGCAACTATTTCAAGAGACAGCCAAATTCTCTACTTGCCAAGCCCTTTCCCTCTGGCTGCAGCTCCGTTCTCCTCTCTCCACCGCTGCCCTGCTTGTCCCTGTCCTCATTCTGTACTGGTCCCCAGCACTAAAGCTGCACCATCTCATCTCACACATCCACGCTGACAGTAAGGAACAAGAATCCAGATAAGCTGCACCCCATAAGCCTCTGCCAGGTTTAAGACAAAGACAAGGATTACAGGGATATCAGGAAAGCTCACTGAGCCTGGGAGCTTCCAACAAAGCAAACCTCCCATTTACAAGCTCCAACTACACCTCTCAAAAAGAGAAAGGCAAAGCATGAGAGCAACAGGCTTTTGGTCTCATGGCTGCAGATGAATAGACACACTGGGCAGGATGCAGAACAACCTACTGACCCCTCGTGCAGGCGACTGAGTCTGTATGGGGACACACAGATGGGCTCAAGCACATTAAAACAGTGTGTAGGCAACCTAAAGGGTGAAACAGCCACCAGCATTTGTAATATGCAAACACATAAAACACCCTAAAACACAGGGTTGTTTCAATAACAGCACTTTATTACACCTTTCTAATTAGGTGCTCAATCCCTTGCTGAGCACGTATCACTGTGCAACTCGCTGCACCTCCAGAGGCTGTCTGGCACGAGCTGTATCTGTCACTGCAACACAGCTGTGAAGTCACACACAGACACTGGAGCTGTGAAATCAGAATCCACTGGAACTGTCATAGGTTGTAATAATACATAAATCATTTAGTCTGCTCTTGAATTGAGCTGACACAGAACTGGAATGCTCCAAAACAAAGATTAGCTACCCGAACAATGGAGGTGGTTTTCCTCAGGGTAACTAGTTCTCCTTTTTCCCAAGCTATAAACAATCTTCCATTCATCCCCTTAAATTTACAATGTGAGGTTTTAATTTATCCACACTAGAGGAAATGATTTACTGCGACAGCAAACAAAGCGATTTGCTCTAGAAAGCACAATTAGTGTACAGAGCTCAACAAAATGTGACTCAAGTCCCAAAACTGTTCTAATATTAATGCTTCCCTTTGATAATCCTCAGCTAATGTGCAGAGTCAAAGCTCCTGACACGCCGTAAGCGCTGCTTCAGTCCCACCCCAACGAGGGAGCCCATGTGCAGGGCAACCTACCGTGTGCTTGGCAAGAAGTGCCTGCCCTGGCGTTTGCCCTACCGCAGCACCGCCCTGGGGACGCTGCCCTGCGCCGGCACACCGTTCTGCTGCCGAAGCAGCGCCCAGTCCCACAGTGACACATTTCAGTCACGTCCCCACAGAAAAACGTCCTTGCAGCTGCTCTGCGTTACACAAGCCATTTAATCTGCTTGGGACTTGGCGCTGCGTTCCCAGCATAAGGGTACGTGTTCACATGCCAAGACCTCTTTTTTCCCCTCCAGTGTTCTGATTAGAATAGCGTTTATGCAAACCATAGACAGGTTTATTTTTAGCCAGCTTTCCACAGGAAGCAAGACGTGCAATTACACTCCGCATAATTTCTAGGCCCACTAACCTATTTCAGGGAGTCTGGCAGAGCAGGAGCCTGACAAAGATACCATGATCACAGAGATGCTGCATGTCTGCTCTCCTGCAACAGAACCAACCCGCTGAGTGCTGGACACCCAGGCAATGGAGTGAGTCCTGCTCCGAGGAACAGCCTTCATGCAGTGTTTATGAAGGAGCAGGAGCTTCTTGAGCAAGCTTTTCAGGAGCTGGGGAAATCCCAGTGCTCCCGGGGCGGGCTGTGGCATTCCTGAGGGATCGTGCTTTGCCAGAGAGGCTGTGGGGCTGCAGAGCACCCAACCGCGCTCCCAAGAACTCCAGCAGCTTCCACACACCCCTGTCCAAGCGCCAGGCCAGCACTGCTCTGCCCATGTCACCAGCTGTGCTGTGTCACTGATGGGACGTCCCAAAGGGCAGGTGGGCGCCACCCCCCAGCGCGCTCTGTGCAGCGTGGCCATCAGCAAAACCCCCGACTCCAGATGTGCGCTGGCTGTGACTAATGTTAGGCCTGACTCAGGCCGCGTTCACACGGAGCTTCTGTCTCTGGAGACCCTTGGTCAGGCTGCTGCAGCAGCCAGGGATCGGGGCAAGGATGAGGGGCACCCTGTGCTGCTCTGCCAAGGAACACGGCCAGAGAAGTCCCAGGAACCGAACCAGGACGGCGCCGGTGGGAACACCGCCACACACGTGCAGCAGCAGCTCTCCAGATACCTCTTTGCACAGGCACGGCTGGAAGGAGACCAGCTCCTGTTCAACAGCATTCTCAGCAAAAACAAGCTTGTTCCAGGAAAGTACCAATGCTGACATCTTCAAGTGCTGGTGTCAACAGCACTGCAGCTTGAGCTCACCTCAGTCACGTCAAGTTCACAAAAATAAAATACAAAAAAGACCTTCTCTCAAAATGCAGCCAACAAACAGCATTTAGTACCGACTGGGGTTAACCAAACCCTTAAGGAATCTCAGTGTTTTCCCCAGAATGCCTCAGAGGACACACTGAACACCCACTTACACAGGTTCACAGCGCACCCCAAGCACAGCATCACCACACAGCAAGCTAGAAGAAAGAAAAAAATAATAGTTCAAGACCAACACTGTTCAAAGCCCTTTAAAACTCTTCCAATTGAGGAAACAATGCAACTCTCACTTTGACCTGTGCAGAGATGCCACCCAAGGTACTTTCCCATTGCCTATGTGACACCACATCTCCCCGTGCAGAGCACAAGAAGAGAGCCAGGAGATGGGTCCCAGCTACCCGGGACACACCAGCATGTCAGAGGCACACCAGGCTCCTGTCTCGGCCGCAGACCGAGCACCTGCTCTTGTCACGCACCCACCGATCTCGCTGGCTTCATGCAGTGAACTACAATTCTGTTACAGCTCCATTGTGCAGGGAACCTGGTGTTTACACGCTTAATGGTGCTGTTGCTGAAGCAATCATGTAAGGAAAGAACATTTCCTTATGTGTTAAGTTAATCATCATGTAACATTGAGAATGAAAGGAATTTATCTTTGCCCCTGCACCGCATCCCTATCATTCCATCACTATTCACTTGAAAAGATTTATTTTCAGTTACAGCACCCAGAATTTTCAATTAAATATGATACAGTTCTTGTGGGGAAGAGCGAATGGACGAGTGGGGTGCCAGAAGAGGAGCTGCCCAGCCTTCGAGATGCAGCTGCCTCCTAGCATAGTGCAGGCACATAGTGCACAGCCCTTCGCAGCACAGCCAAGCGCAACACCAGCCTGGAGCGGCAGCCAAGGTGCCAGTTCACGAGCTCAAGGCAACTTGTGGGAACACTGGGAGTCATCGCTGCCCAGAGCTGGAGGAGCAGCAGTGAGCTCCTCTCCACAGTTCAGCACATTGGTTTATGCTCCTAACAAACCCAGGCAGCCCAGGCTGGCACGGCCCCTCTCACAACGTTCACTCCAGGAGCACGGTGAGACTCGGGGTGCAGAGGAGCTGCAAGCAGTGTGATGAGCACCTGCATCTCCTGGGTGCCCGCAGACCTTCTGCCCAGCGTGGAGCACTCACTTCCCAGGAGGTTTCATACACGCAGCTCATGTTGCCCACAGCAGCCGACGTGGGTGCCAAGTGACTGAAGGTGCTCGACATGCTCCAGAGAGTGGTACAGCAGGTGGGGGCACATGGATGTTGGGGGACCTCACCCGAACAGGTCTCCAACACAGAGACAGGCTCCTCAACCTTCCCGAACCTCGAGAGCCGGTCTGAGTGACAAACACGTGCTGACCAGGGGCAGAATGGCTTTAACGAGGCATCATCGAGATAAAAGAGAGTATTATCAGCCCAACTTGAAATGCAATTACGGAACCACCCATTTGCTGCAGCGATTCAGCCAGTGCAGTATTTCAGCAGATGAGCCTGCTCTGAAGTATAAGCTTCATTTAGGCTTTAACTGATTACATCTCCTGTCCTAACCGATTGCTCATCATTTATTTTTATGGTCATGCAGGCAGAGAATTTCGAACATAAAGCAGGAGCCACTATGTCAATGCAAAACAACGCAGTAGCTTCAAATTCACAGGAGGAGATAGATAGTGAAGACTTCCAATTTACTAAAAAAATTTCCTTCATTATTGTTTCTGCTCTAAAATGTTCCATAAATAAAAGTGTTTGGACCGTAGAGGACTCAGAGGAAAAAGTGTATGAACTAAGAACGATGCAGTAAATCTAACAGTTGAGCAGTTACTATCCTGCAGATGAGGCACACACAAAAATCTCACACACAGATACAACTCCGTTCTAAGAACAAAGCTCTACTATTAGATTCTTACAAAAATGGCCTATTTCCCCCAAAAAGTACAATTATTATAACCTCATTAGAGATTATTTTCTCTCTTGGGCAACACTAGCAGCAGCAAAACATTGGAAAGGTCCAGCTGCACCGAGCCCACACCACCACCTGCTTTTCTCCCTGTAGAAAGTATCTACTGAAATGAGAATTAATGAACATTTACTGGACTGACTCAGTTTACCAGCAAGTGGTAGAGAGAGGAAAGGAGCCACAAACGTTTTGGCTGGTCGAGAGGCAGGTGAGGCTCAGCCATCCCCTCCTCCTGCTTCGCCACAGGAGGCAACGCTGGCACCGGGCAGGAACCGCATCCCAATGAGAGGACGATTCCTACCCAGCAGCCACGCATTCCACAGACACCGGGCTGCGGCCGGGTGAGCGACACGGGCACACAAGGAGGCACAGAAGGAAATGCAGCATTGTGAGCAGGTAAGGAAGTGAAAGGACTTTGCAATTTAAAGGGTATGTGTGGAGTGAGACCCGTAACGGGTCGGAAGCGAAGCCCATGGTCTAACCACGTCAGTAATCACAGAGCTGCTACATTAAAATACTATTGCTATAGGAACCGCTACCTTCCTACAGCCACAGCTTTCACCATCGTGCTTCCTGGGAACAAGTCACTAGAGCCCGGGGGGACATACAGCTCAGCTTTTACAGGAGGGCTACATATAGGTAACTAGTATAAAGACATAGAGCTGTTTTGCATAGGCTGTATACCTTCTGATATCTGACAAAGAAACACCATTTCACAGGGAATGACTTTTTTTCATAATATAATTAAATTAGTTTACTTCCTTGGGCAGAAACTTACCATCTGCATAAATGCCAGTGTTCTGGATTACAGTTTGCCAAGGAATTTACTGCCAGGATTAGAGAAAAAAATTTTTCTTCTTGAAGTGTAATATAAACTCAATTATTTAGCAACCTAGTACATTCTGGAAGTGTAAAAAACAATGCAGAAGCACAGTATCTGTAAGGGAGTAGTAAAAATTACACAGATGCAGACTGATGTTTTTATTATTTGCATATGTTCTGACATGAAGTTACTTAAAGCTTAAAGCCTACTTACATTTTGGAAGTCCTTAAGGACACTGCATTACCTAAGCCCACGTGCCGTGGGACACGTGTTCACGATGTGTTCAGGGAGGCACTACAGACAAAAGCCACAGTACTCGATACTTTCAGTCCCAAGGAAAAACCTTGCTACCTTGGAGCATCTGACCATCCCAGAATCATTTGGGTCAGGAAAGCCCTGGAAGACAGCTGCCCGTCAAAGCTCCAGGCACCTCACCACACCTCTGGGCTAAAGCCTGAACCGAGCTGTCCAGGAATTGGGTAAAATGCAGGGAGAAAGGTAACTCCTCGATCTGACTGTGGAACTGCACCGACACCATACATAAAAACGCTGGGACGTGGGAAAGGCTGCGAACCCCAGCATGGAAATCCTGTCTTGGTACAGGCTTGTGCCTCACACAGATTGTATGTGCATGGCAAAGGCAAGTAAAATGGCAAGAATTAATAACCTCACACTTGTTATGTTATCAGACATGTGTTTCCAACATCTTGCAGGAAACATACCGGTGTGACTCCCTGCACAGTTCCCATGTTGCCCTAACAGCATCCAGCACGTGCAGACATGCCGCGGGCTGGGAAGCAGCAGTTTCAGGAACAGCCAGCGAGCAAGAGGAAAACCAAACCCAGCTCACCAACACTGGCAGCACCTCTTCCCTTTCAGGACTCCTCCCAGCTTTGTGCACCAACTCCGACCCAACTGAAACCAGATCCAACTTAAAACGGATCCACGTCCAGCTCTGGAGGCGAGTGTGGGAACACAGGGATCCATTCAGCACGGAGACAGAAAGCCCAGTGCACATCCCATTGTCCATGGGCTCAAAAACATCACCAGGGCAGAAACCTCTGCATTAATTCTGAACTTGGTAAACACATCTTTGATGCAATAAATCCCTTACACCCACATGCTAAAAAGCAGTGTTGAAATCTCACACGCTTTCTCCAGATTCACTCCTTAAACTGCTCTAACCTGTGACGAGTGACTTGGTCTGAGAAACAGGGCTGTGCATCTTGTTGGACAGCAGGGGCAAGAAGGGCGTTGAAGGGGGTCCAGAGGGAAGGATGACAGCATTCACAGCCTGCACAGGCTCATTTATTTCTCTAATGAGAGGGGAAAAAAAAAATAAAATGGCATTGCAGAAGAGAATCATTCCAGAGGGCAGACTGCTGTAACTGCAGCCGCAGCTCGAAATTATATAGCCAGAAGGTCAGAACGATCTTTATCTTCCTCCTCTACGTGCACTCACCCATAGATACAACAATGGCAACTCCACTCCCGAAACAGAGTTAACCTTGGACTTTACAAGTTCACTTTAAATGTCTGCTGGCTGCTGGCTCACAGGTAAAACTCCAGAGCACTCATCATTCCTCCCTTGCCTGACAGCTCCAGCTCAGACACGCATGCTGTGGCTCTCACGTCACGCATGTTACCACACACCCCGTGTTGTATTTACCAACAAAGGGTTAAGGACTTGTAAAGCAGTTCAACTGACCTTGGTATGACTTACCCACAGCACAGTCAGCTCTTCAGCAACACAGATGGTTGAACTGATGTTGCCAATGTTTTAAGCTCAGAAAAGGCTTTTTTTTAAAAAAAAAAGGAGGAATATTATTATTATTTCCCCATGCTGTGTTTACTGTTTTACATATGCCTCTGACTGCCAAGGAATTGTTAACTAATCACCATGAGATTCATTTCGTTAGCACACAGCTGGGTACTTGGTCATGCAACATCTGCTTCTCAGCATTTCTTGTTCTTATCTAGGGTAGTTTGTAAGAAAACAGTCACAACAGAGTATGTCAGTCAGCGTGTGGAGAAAGAAGCTGGTAAATGAAATTATTAACTAAGGGCTATTCATACATACACCTCCAGATTACTAACAAACCCCTGTCCCTTACAGGATGAAAAATCTACCTACAGCAGTCATGAAACAGATAAAGTCATTCCAATTTCCTCACTGCAATGCCTTTAAGGCTACTGCAAGTCAGAAGGACAACATAATGGGATCAAAGAGACTCTTGGAGTCTCATGTTCTGCCAGACCTGCTCTCCAGACAAACTCCACCTCCCGGAGCAGCCCGATCCAAAGCCCAGCTCGCTGCCTTTCCTGTGGAGATGAGCCCTGACCCCAGGGCAGCAACGCAGGAATTTGCAGGGGGAAGCTGCCTTCCACAGAGCACTCTGCCCATTGCTTCAACACTGTCTGATGACCACCGTGGAGCCAGGAGGTTGCCCTTCTCATCACCAAAGCCACTTAGGTTCCTCAGCTGACACACAGTGATCTCAGCAACTTTGAAAACATTGACTTGCTGCCTCTCCACTGTGCTTTTGTCTGCTAAATATTATCAAGAGAAGCTAAAAAAAACCACACATGTAAAATTTCCAAAGAAAGAGTTTTTACAAGATAATCTTCTTTTAAGAAATGCCTCTGCTATAAAGTTGCCAGAACATCTGTATTCAAGAGACTGGCAGATGAAAAAAGGGCAGTTAACCTATTCGCTAAAACAATGGGTCCAGCTTTCATAACCAGAACTCACTGAACATCAAACACAACTCGCTCTTTCATTGCCACCTACGTGAACTTCTAAGCACAGCTCACAGGTCAGTTCTGCAGCAGATTAAGCTCTGGCTGGCGCGCGTCAGCACTTGTTCACCTACGGCGAGGTCATTCTGCACGGGGAACACAATAGCTGTACTTCCAATTACTTCTAGCCTCAGAACAGACTTCCACTACTTTAAAACATGCATAGACTAGAACTAGTTGAAGCAGAGAGGCAAAGCAAGGAGAGCAACTTCGCAGCAAGGTAACTGCCATTTTCATTTCTACTCTGTGCTTCCCACCATAGAAACGAGTCTCCACAAGCCACGTACAACCGCACTTAAAAGCCTGAACAATCCCATTTAGAAGGTCCTGGTGGGCTGGGACTGCAGTCAGATACAAATGGCACACATCCCTTCACTCGGGGTCAGCTTCCAAGCCACCCACCCTCCCTTCTCACATACGTAACGCACACAAAAGGTACAGGTTGGCAGTGAACAACAGTCAAAGCCTCAGGAACAGGTCAGAACACTGCTCTCTGGCCGACGGGCAACAACTGCCCGGACCATAATCTATTAGATTCAGTGATTAACCTTCACCAGTTTAAGTTTTGCCTCCCAAAAGTTTGGCACAAGGTAGGTGCCATAAGCAATAACACAACTTTGGTGCTGCCTGAGAGACAGAAAGGGTCATCCAGTTCCAATAATAAGAGTTTCCCATTTGGAGTGCTTAGCTCCTGGATTGCGGTGCATTCAGCTCGGGAAGCTTGCCAGTCATCGTCTTTATGCAGCTGTCTCTAAAGGCTGGACTCATTTATATCTGCTTAAAGAGCTCACTAAATTCAAGACTGACACAGAAATGGAATTCTCATAAGAAAGCACTTCAAATAAAAAGACAGCTTTGAAGGCAAAGCCAAATCTAATTTCTGTTCTCAATTCACAATCAGTCGGAAGGCAGCCACGGATGCACACCCAACAGGAAAACCCAAGCTGACAGCACAGTGGCTCTTTCCTGTAGTTATTGCATCATTCCCTTCTCTGTCATCCTTGTCTGACCAGGGAGGTTCTGCAGTAATCTCTTTGAAATGCTTTCCTATCGCCAGAGCACAGCATCTCCCTGAGCTGCTCCTTGTGCTGCCCACAGCAGCCGCTCCACCTGCTCTCCCAGGACACGCGTGGCAGCCCGAATGGAGAGGGTTAAAGCGTTACCTTTTTGTCTGAATGCAAGCAGGAGATACCTATCATCTTACCAATGCAACTAGATCATGAACAACCTCCCTGCACCCCTGATTGTAAGAAGCGCATCCAGCAAACCTGACAGCAGGTACCTGTCCCAGCAGCATTCACAACCTCACAGAGCTGCGACTGGAATGCAGTCACATCCAGTCAGACTCGGGTAACAGTGTTGTACCTGGCACTCGACTGTTACCACACAAAGCCATTGCTTTCCAAAATTCACTGCTCAGACCCCACTGGCAGCTATAAAGAAACAGCAAAGAAAAGCAACCAGACATCTTGCTGCTCAAATAAATAATGTGATGAAACAGAGATTAGCTTGTCTTTATCTGCCAGTTTAAATTCTTATTAAGAGACTAACGGGGCTTTCCTGAAGGCACTGTCAGAGCAATCAGGCGAAGCCAATGCTCTGTGTGTTTGGTAGGAAGCACATCCCTATCTGCTTGGAAAGCTCAGCACCCCATGCAGCCCGAGCGCTGACTGTGCCAGGAGGAGTGTTACTGGAAAGGGACCACTGCATCCTTTGCTACTGTAAAAAACAATGCGTGTCCAACGGGCAGGCTAAGAATGCGTTCTGAAGAGCAGAACTGCAAATAGCCTCTGCTTCTAAATTTATTTTGCAGTTCGCAGCAGCGCCGGGGCCCAGCTAACTCTGCAGGCACCACCTGAATTTCCTGCACCTGAACCAGACACACGCTGTTACTTCAAAAGGCAGGTTTTATTTTTATCCCCACATATTTGCTAAACATAAGAAATGCCTCACACTTTGCATGTAAAACCTGCACTGACAGGTAACGGCCAACACCGCATCTTCCCTGCAAGCAGCTGAAGAAAGGGCCCAGCTCTCATGCCCAACCTCAAATTCTTCAGGTGAGACAAAGTTCTGTCAGAACCCTGTTTTTCTTCTACACTTGTTTTTCTTTGACGTTTCCTTAATACCCAACATCTCTGCAACCACACATGCCAGGCACAGTAACAGACCTCTTACGAGCAGTTCAATTAGAGGGGAAAAAACCCACCCAGATGTATTTGCCAAGAGGCAACACAGAATATTTCAGAACAACAAATTTTATGCCCCTGAAGGTGATTCAACAAAGCAGAAAGTGATTTAAGTCCTTTTTCTCTTTGCTGCATTTCACCCAGTCTAAGAAAAAGCAGTGCACAGAAAGAGCTTCCTCAGGTAAAAACCCTTTCACTGTTCCTAAGGCATGACACCTCGCATTACGTATCAGAGGTTGATGCCTGAATGGAAGAATACCCTATTTTTAGTAGACTTTTAACTGAAAGAAAAAGCAGAGAACAGTTGGTAGTTTCTGAATACTATCACATTTCCTGGTGGAAATACCACAGGCGCTTGTGTGTGAGTACAGGCAACAAGGTCAGCACAGACTCCAGGACCGCATCCTTGGCCCCCAGAAGGACCATGCAGCCCGATGAAAACAGCTCTGGTTTAAGCAGCGTTCAGCACCCCAGTTCAAACACAGCCCATCCAATATGTGATTTTCATCTTCGCTGCATTCTCCCTCCCTCTGCAAGGAGCAGGGAGCGCTGATACCCTCCGGCTTCCAAACACACACACCTCTCCCCATCTGTTTGCTACAGAGCTGGTGCTCAAGTCCGACAGTTGCATGACCGAGGTTTCATGTGAATGGCAGCAGAGGAACAGTGCTCTCCAGAGCCTTCCAGTCCTTGCTAACTGGGATGGGGAACCAACTGAACAGCACAAAGAGCTGCCTGAACAGCACAAACGCGTGCAGCGCTTCGCCACAAAGCAGTCCTGGTGGCAGCAGCTAACTAGGGGAAGAGAGCTTTACATGAAGAACTGTGTAAATCACTTATCTATGCTTACATTTAAAAAATGCACTAGAACATTGTTTCAACAGTACAAAAACCTGTGATGTACAAATATTTGTAAGTCCAGGCTCCAACCACAAACCCAAAGCTCCACCAACGCCAGGGCAGGACTCGCCGGCGCTGGGCAGACACCAGGTCCTGTCCAAGCCGTGACCGCAAACACCTTAAACACCACTCCTGACCCGAGACAAACCAGTGCCTGCATTTGCACACGTGTTTGTACACCTGGATTACACTCGCTTTTGCCCAAGGGAGGGATCTGCCTGGGGCTGACAGGCAGCCACCACTCTCACCACCCTGTGAGGTGTTTACCAAGGTCAAAGATAACGCGAGCGGTTCATAGCAATAAAGCTCCTCCGCTACCAACGCTCAGCAACAGCGAAGCATTTTCAGCACCATACTGCAGGGCCAAGCAGACCAGTGTCCCTCTTCCCCTTGTGTCCCTCAGCCCCAAGGGATGCAGCAGCAGGAGACAGAGAGACTCTCACTGCCAGCCCAAACCTGCCTCTGGATCTGTACACCTTACATGGGGTTAGAAGAGACGTGCCTGAGGAGGACCCACATACTCCGAAACACTTCGCAGAACAGAGAGGAACAAAGAGATGCAACACCCAGAACAGCGTAAACAACATCCAGGCCACTGCAATTATTTGCTATTTTGATGAGCATTAAGCACCCTGCCCTAATGAATTCATTTAAGTACTAGCAGCATCTCCTAATGGGCATTAATTAAACTTTTCCAGCATCTCTACCTTCACCAGAGAAAAGTAATTACTTACTGCAGTCCTACAGAGAGGGAAATAAAATCCACAGGATTAGGTTTTTTATATTGAGTAAGTAGGGCAGATAGGAAAGCCTGCAATTTAGAGGCAAGTTGCCGTAGTTGGTAATTCCACGACATGAGCAATACTCAGGGCCTTGCACTGAGTAAAACCATTTTCCTGCTGCCTATAAATAAGGCACAAAACAGAGTTTAATAATAGTACGTAGATCTGTCAAGGATGTATTTGTCTTTTCCACGGTCCCCCAGAGAGCACAGCACAAGCATTCGCTGTTACCTCAGCGGTTCTGTACAGTTTAACCCCCAGCTGCGCACACCCACCAACGATTCCTACCTCACCCAGCGCTGACTCCACGTCTCAGACCCCTTTACTCACAAACACGCCATAGCAATGCTTCCATAACAGCCATTTCGACAGCACGCCATGAGCGGCATCTCAAGATGTCAGAGATCCAGAATAATGGACAACAGCTTTTATTTATTCACAGGAAACCACTTTAGACAATAGGGACCAACTCTCAATACAAAATAAACCCACAGCAATTTTGCCTTCCAACTCAGGCCATTAGCATTTTTGCCGTGTATCGAACGCAGCGCATTGAAGTTCACACTGCAGACACCATCTTCCACGGAAACACTGTCAACCTGAAGCACAGCCAAGGCAATAAATATTTCAAAACACTGCTCAGCAATGCAGCGCTGCACCCGATGACTTATTGGTGCTTCCACTCGATGGCACCCACGGTACTAAGCAGTTTTCACAAGCAAGTTCTCCCCGCACCAAAGCATTTACAATCTAATCTCACCGCAAAGCAGATTAGTGAAATTACTGAGCGATAATAGTTTCAGCGACCGAGGTAAAAATACTTCCCTGGCACTTGCGGTCAGCTGCTTTCTGAGGAATTCTTTAGACCAATAAAGGACGAAACAAGCCATTAGCCATCGTTCCCGGGATTAATACAGGGCTCTGCTGCTCTCTTACATAAGGGGATTCGGAAATCCCCCCCCAAGTACACGCATTAGGAGGAAATCATTTCTACAAACCTAAAACTTTAGGGCTTAGCTATTTCCTGATAGTTCTGTGGCTTTAGAGGAAATAAACTAGATGTTAATCCTCTTGCATTTAATGAGTAGTACCAGCAAATTCTGCCCCTGCCTACTGCAAGAAGGTCACAGCAAACCTGGCATATAACCAAACCAACGCTGCATATACTGGCAATGAAAGCTGAAAGGGGAGGAAGGCTTCAGGAGTTTGGGCTTTGGGTGTTCTTGTCTATTTGAGGGAAAAAAACCCTTGTCAAAATGATTTAAATATCCAGCTCTGTCCTCAGCTTTTTTCAGACAAATCACCTTGTGCAGGAGGGAAATACTTAATCAGCATGTTGACCTACACCCAGTTCAGGTTATTTGCCAGCAGGTCTATGCTTTGTTTTTTAATAATGCCAGGAAAAGAAGAAGTAACTTACAAACAGCATCTCCGTATTCAGCTGCAGGATAAAGCTGGCAGGCACCAGCTGCGCAAACATCAGAAACGTGCCAACCAGCATACCCAGCCCTTGTTCCTACTGCACTGCTACTTTTGTGTGAGCTTCCAAAGAAGTCTGGCAGGCACAGGAAACCTACATCAGAGGAGATGCTTCTGCTTTTTGTCCCCACCTGTTCTCGAGAGTGAATTTCGGACCCTGACTCACCAAGTGTTGGGCTGGACACTGCTGCCTGCTGCTCCTTTCAGAGCCCACAGGCACACCCAGGTGCTGCGCACCGCAGTCCTGAACACTGGCTACAGCTACAGACACTATTTCAGAGACACAACACTTCTTAAACAGGCTTTCTTTGGCAAATTGGCGAACCCCCTCTTCACCCTTATGATACATATTTTACCTTGTTACCTTCCCTAAAGCAGCAAGCTGCACATCAGCTGCTTTGTCTATTTCTCTGGAACTTTCAGGACCAGTCTTCCCCACCGCAGGAATTTTGTTTTCAGTGACTTACAAGAATAATTTCTTTATGCCTAACACCCAACGGGACACCTTTTTTCCTTAGGATATCAAGAATTAAAACCAATTAAATTCCCTGCATTCACCCAGCTGCCTGATTTCATGAGTTAAGAAAGAGATATTTGGGCACGAAGACCCACTCAATTGAGGATCCAAATCCCTCCAGCCATGCTTTATATTTCTCATTTCTTCCCAGGAAGGTTTATGGCCAGGAGAGAGGCTGCACCGCTCCATTTGACACCCTGCAGCACCGGGTCTCAGCTCACCACCGTTGAAGCCCTGAGTGACTCCCATGGTGCTTGTGAAGCACTTCAGATAACACAGATGGATTAAAAATGGGCTTCACTTTGCCATGCAAGACTTGGTGACACTGGAAAATTCAGACAAAGACGTTGAAAATTACTGCTCCAGAGCAAACCCCACTTTCTGCCATAACGTTATTTCTACTAACAACTTAATTTGACAAAGTACATCACTGTATCAAACGGTAATTAAGCAGCCACTTCAGATGGAATTTTTTTCTCTCATCTGTTCTTTCATCAACATGAAAGGAGAATTTACTGTTTTTTTAAAACACCTATTTTCTAGCTAAGCAGAGAGCTGGTGCATGCACCACGGCACCGCTCCATCCTGGGCCAGGGGCTGTGAGAACGCTCTGCACCAGCATTCACTGCCGGCATGGAGCAGGATGCCAGGCACCACGGACAGCCCATTCCCATCCCACCACAACCCGGGCAGCACAACAATTCCACAGCGAAGGCCCCACTTTCCTGCCTGCCCATCTGTGAGCTGCGAAGGAGTGCGTTGAGAGACCCACACCTTCTCCAGACGTGGGGAAGGAGGCTGAGAGCATCCAGCAGAGCACTGCGGAGGGAACTAGCTGCCACAGAGTCCCCAAGGGCAGTCACAGCCACTCCCCCATCCCAGCACGTGCCACTCTGCCCCCTGACACGTGAGAGCTGACCAGTCCTTTTGAGGGGCAAACTGAGCAGTCCTGGCAAAACGGCTCCCGAATCGCACAGCACGTCCCTGCCAGCGTGCCCAAACAGTCCTTCACAGGAGAGACTGTTTGGATCCCAAACCCTAACACCAATGTTGAACTGCTCTCCAAGTACAACTGCCAAACAATCCTAGCCCAAGGGAAATTAGCTTCTCCCTAAATGCTTTATCAAAAAGCCCTCTGGCAAAGGCAGCAGGGGCATTTCAGTAGAAATTCAGCACTAAATGCGCTCTTTTATATTCTCTGCATTCAAAGCTGAATGCACAGGCTAAACCAACGCACATCGATGGTCGCTTTCCAGAGCAATTGCTGGCAGATGACTGCCCAGCTCTCCCAACTTGTATTTTTGAAATTCAGAATGGCCTTGGCTGCTCTTCACGGCTCAGAGGAACTGGCCGATGAGACACACCTCCACCTGGCCTCATTACCAGGAGGGAAAGGGCACTGGAACCTACCAACCTCTCCTTCTGATTTCTAAGATGTAAGATCACTGTTCACACTACAAAGAAGAGAAGAGTCGAAGGGCCAGCACTAAAAGCAGGTGGGTGTTTTAGTGGGGTGGGTGAGGAAGGGAGCTTGGTTTTCTTTTACATAACTACAATGTTTAGTCTATGATGCATCTACTTCTGAAAGTGGTTTTATGTCAACTAGTAATGGGCTGCAGCTCGCTACTGAATGATGTAAACCTGGAAGCCAAGAATCCAAGCTGGAGTAAACATCACCGATCCCAGTTCTTCCAGGAGCCCGAACGATTGTTTGCAATAAAAGTGGTTTCTTTAAAAACAAATAAAATATTTCCAGTTCTTTATTTCCTGTTGTCCACAAGCATCACAAACCAAGCCTGGAAACACACAGGCTGCCTCTCCCATCCACAGCTGCCTCCTCTGTCACAGCGTTCACAGCGGCCCGGGGGCAGCTGCCCTGCAGCACACAGGCTGGCGTGGCTGGCCACGGGACCGGCCTGTGCTACCGGCTGTCACGCAGAGCAGCTGGACTGAGAAGCAGCCAACACGCCCTGCAAAGCAAACACCTTGGCTTCATGTGCCCATGGGGCACAGCCCTCCCTTCACCAGCCAGGAGTGCCCAGGGGCTGCAGAATGCCTCAGACCCCCCACAACAGGAGGCACCTGGGCCAAGCTCATCCTCTCACCCTGTCTCGGAGTGCCACGCTCTTCAGCCCCAAACAGATCTCCGAGCCTATATACACATACACAGTACTCAGAGGGAGGTGGCCACGTCCCCCTGTTCCCTGAGAAGCCCCAGTGACCCCATGGTATGACACCATTTGGGGCTGCAGGGGCTTCTGAGGGACATGTCCATAGCCCCATGACACGAGCACTCTCCTGCACAGCCGGGCACACCAGGAGGAACCAGCTTCCCCCCTGGCCGAGGCGCCCAACGTGTGCGGCCTCTGCAGGCATCTTGGCCGACCATGAGAGAAAGCTGTGACTAACACCCACCACAAGGGAAGCGTTCCCATGCCTTCAGTTTGAAGGTACACTGGGACCAAAGTCGAGAAAAACCAGGACATCTGTGCCCTCCCACACACAGTCGGTAATCAGCACGTACCAGGCCCCAGCACAGCAAGCACTACAAGGCAAAGTTCAAGCGATTACTGAACCCTGCTGAACCCGACTCCAGGAACACCTTACACACCTGAAGACCTTTCCCTGCTATCAGGGATTATCTATCTGCTGTGGGGTACGGCCTCCTACGTGTGCTGTGAGAGAAGGAGCAAGGTCCTAATCCTGCCCTTTTGCACTCTCAGTGCATATTCCCACACCTCGTACTCATCTCCTCAGTGCTGTCATTCCACCTTCCTCTGTCTCACTGCACACTGCTTTCCAGGCTGGCCAACTCTTTCTTTGCATCTCCTCTCCTTCCGCCCCTTTGAGATAAAGTGAGCAGCTGCCCTCGAAGTGCTCCCTGATGTTACAGGCAGAAGTTGGCAACACCAGCTCGTCCCTCGCAGCTCCCATGTTCCCCGCTGCACCCAACCTGCCCCACACGTTATCGGCTCAGGCACCCGCAGCACAGCAGAGAGAAGGCGATGCTACGGGCTCCTTCCCAACAGCAGTGCCAGGCACCTCTGAGACGGTGCCCCAAGGTCCCAGCCTCAAACACACACATTTTTGTACGAGTGCAACATGCAACTGGAGTCAGATTTTGGGGCATGTTCTCCTGCTAGGGCAATACTGGTCTGGGGATGTAAGTCTCTACTTCCCAACACGGTGGATTTAAGGAGAGATGACCTCAGTACCAGGCAATTCACACTGTCACATTAAGCTTGCTCTTTACCACCTTTTTGAAAGAATACCTCATTATCATGCAGATGGAAACAATGTGCTTCTAGACATCAAAACCCAGAATACTTCTGATGTTTATATAGCACCCACAATCCATATTCATAAGACACCAGCTGTTTGTCTGATTGTATTTATTACCAAAAGTCAGTAATGAAACGGCGCTGAAGTAGAACACAATATGAATCAATATTTGGGTGTGCCAAGATCTGACAGAGCTGGAAGTCAAGCTTTACATTTTCACACAGGTAACTGAAGAGAGACAGCCATCCAGAGCTTAAAGGAATTAACCTTTCACTGGTATCTCAGGGAAACAATTTACGACAGACCAAGCCATACAAACTAGACTGCTGTCCTGCAAGCAAAGAGTGACAGGGAGGGAGAGCAAACACACTAGTGATTTTCAATTTGAAGAAGTTACATTCAATTGAGAACAACCAACAGCTCGTGAAAAATTACAGGCTTGAGAAACATACATATTGAAAAGTAGCTTTAAGCAAGAATTTTTAAAGGCAGCTATGAAAACACACTTTTAAAGCTCCCTGTCAGAGAAAGCCCAGAGTTATGTCTAACAACCTCGGTGTGCTTTGCAAATTAAATTACATTCCCACATAAGATCGTTACTTGA
Source organism: Zapornia atra (assembly GCA_013400835.1). NCBI lineage: Eukaryota > Metazoa > Chordata > Aves > Gruiformes > Rallidae > Zapornia > Zapornia atra. Next base: position 23,516 of record VZTU01032743.1, on the reverse strand, counting down.
ACGCGCTGTATTTGCATATGACAAAGCAGCAGAGTCACAGCAGCCTGAACAGAAGATCACTACGATCCTGCCTATGCAAAGCTGCACCTCAGCTCATCACAGACACCCGCACCCTGAACAGCAGCACCGGGGCACAGCCTGCGCCCCGCTTTCACAGCCCGTGTGGGAAGGTTAACGTTCACCCCGATGTGCCCTGGCCTGCGCACCCGCCGCGGCGATGCCCTCCGCTCCGCCAGCGGGACACCCGCTCAGCACCCTCCCCTCTGCACCCAAAGCGCACGTCTGGCTTTCAGGGCCCAGGAGCCTGGAAGGCAGCCACGGTACCCAGCCACTGCTGGCACCTCACCTGGGAGCAGCTCCCGCTCCCCCTGCAACCCGCTGAGGGCCCAAATAAGATTAATTTAACACAGATTCACATAGCAATTAGCAGCTGAGAAGATGAATTGCTCGGGATTCAGGTTTTGGTGATGGTGTAACAGCTTAATACTAGTCTGCAGGCTTCCTACTGCATTCTCCCCTCACCTTCTGTTCCACAGGACTAACCAAGGAATTTACTCTGAAAGAGCTCGTATTTTTCTAATCCAAATCCAGAACTCTCAGGCATACTATTGCTTTGAAAAAGAAAATTGTTCCCATTCAGGGAACAAGATGTGATTTTGCTAACAGCCCATGAATACAACAGGTATTTCTTAAAAGGAAGCATCCTGAATTAAAAACAAGAACCCAAAGAATGAATTCAAAGACTTTAAAACAGAGCAAAAATCAAAACTATTATTTTCAGCTGTCAATCCTTGTTGTACTTTAAGATATTTTAAGAATTATCAGCTGAAAAGCAGATGCTTCAATAACACAGGAGCACAGTGCATAGCAAGTTACACAAGCACAGCTTGTTTACTTAAGGAATCTTTGAAGGAAGACAGCTTTAAGTGTCTTTGTTTTGTAAAAGCAAAATGAAAATTCTTTTAAAACAATGAAGGAAACTGTATCTTCTGAGGGTGATAAACACAGCCATTTTCTACAACTGACTGGCATTTCATTAAAGCCAGCCAAGAACTCAAGAGCAATACCTAGACAAAAATTATGAAGATGAAATCTGCTGTTGAAATCATGGCTTCTAATATAAGGTTCATCTTTATTTCACTCTTGGCTTCATTCACCTAGAAGAGAAAGCCTCCTGCTGCTGCATAGAAGCAGAATTAGAGTTTCAAGGATTTTAAACAAGTTTTATGCTGGCACATAAACCAAAGCATCTTTTCTTTTTTATAGGAAGGCAATACAAACACACAGGCAAGAACTGCAATCAAAGCCATCCACCTGAATGAGAAAGTTTCCTTCGAGGGGTAACTGAGACACAAGCGTTTGATCGTTCAGTCCTAACGAGCGCGTCAGTCCCCTAGAGCAGGGGACAGGGACACAGAGGTGGTGGGTCTGGAGAACAGCCACTGCACTACCTGCTCTGCCGCCAGCTCCAGGCAGCGCTGGCCTTGCTCTGCGCTATTCTACTGGGTCTCTCCTGGGACACATCAAGGAACGGTACAGGGAAGGGAATGGCTCTCCTGAAGGGAACAAAGAGAGTACAAATTAAAACCGCACAGTAACAAAAGCCACACGAGGCCTCGTTATCGTCTGAAACTAACACACCAAGAAAGAGCAGAATAAAAATCAGAGCTCACTCCTGGCGCAGGCAGCAGCACGGTGCTGATCGCAGTACAACTAAACACGGGGGGATGTGAGAGGGAAAGGCGCCATGTGCTATGCCAAGAATAATATGTTTATATAAAGCTGAGTACGAGACACGAGATTACGTTATGTGCACATGTCTATCCTTGGCAAGTGCCTGACAGTCCTCTGCATCCACACATCCGAGAGGGGAACCGAAAGCTCTTTCTGCAGGATGGCTCCCAAACTGCTACAGGACACGCCACTGCCACCGATGATGCTTTAGAGACATGGCAGCCTCCAGCAGAAGGCACTTCTTGCTCAGATTTCTTCTCCAAGACGGCACATGTGTCTCCTGCCCAGGTTCACCAAGCTGGGGTACCCTGCACGTTCATTACACCAGCCTTGGGCTGTTCTCAGCACGGCGAGATGAACCAACCTCTCCTTCTGTGTGAGACCGGAGCAGTGCCCCACGCCTCTCTGTGGGGAGGGCAGCCTTCCACGCCTGCACCCCGCAGACCTCCCCACGAACTGACGGACCTGAGCTGGCCTCAGCCCCTCCAACTAGCACACTGACACGGCAGGCTGCTTAATCACCACGCCAGTCTACTGCCAGCTCCCAGAGAAAGACAGAATTGGGGTAATGTCTTTCCTCGGAGAGGCAAAATTATCCTAGTGTGTACTCTGATCTCTGTTTTAACACGGCACATTTAGAATTCATCTGATTTTGCAAAAACAGCCCCGGAGCGCGGCGTGCCCTCCTCTCTGCTGTAATTGCCAAACATGCAAATGTTTACCCCCACACAGAGTCTTTGTACCTACCTCAAGCACAGGAGAAAATGTAAATCAATCTTACATACTCAGCCTGGAGTATTGTGTCTCAAGTGCTGAATCCTGATCTGAGTCACTGTATTTGTCACCACAGTTTTCATTCATTCTGCTGCAGAGAAGGGACCCCCATGCACCAGCCGATGGCTAAACATCTCCATTAACTCCTGTCGGTAACAGAGGCATTAGGGATCGATCACCATGCCATTTTAGTGTCACAGGAGAGAACGCATCCAGCAGCAAGCTGTCTTCCTGTAAGCTTGCCTTAGATTTTGATCAGGGGAGCATTTTGTTAAGATAAGGCCTTGCAAGCTTCACGATGCTCAAGTCCCGGGAGCACTCCATGATTCAGTGAAAGGTATTGACTCAAAAAGAGAATCAGATGGGTACCGAGAACCTCAGAGTACCACATCCACCTGTCAATCACCTCGTTCTCTGTACTAATGCATTCAAACAAAGCCACAGATCCGAAGCAGTCAGCGATGTCAGGCTGCAGACACAGCAGCAACACGCAGCAGCTCTGGACCAAGGACTGAAAACTGAAGATCCCGGCAGTCCCACGGACACGAGCCGGGAAGTCCTCCACATGCCTGGGTGGGAAGAGCCATGGAAGAGCGACCCGACACCTCGCTGCAGGCCAGGCAGGATGGATGAATGCCGCAGCGGGAGGAAGACCTCCAGCCACCAATGGTGACAGTCAGCTACCGAATGAATACTTACAAAACCCAGGTCACACAGTTTCACTGTTTCAGGAGCACTGAGACAGTTGAAAAGATTTAGTCTGATGAAGACTTCTTATCATTTAAAATCTTGCTCCATTTTTCAACTGAAGATGAGTTTTGACCCAACGGGACCCAAATCATTGCACGCTCACAACGATCAAGGGACAAACTATGTGCTCCAGCAGCATTTTTCAAGTGGGAGAACTACAAGACTATGCCCGTTTCTTCCCAGATGCTTGTTAGAGCAGCCATGAAACCAGAATAATTGCCACAGAGTAGCTGTACTCATCAAAGCTCTGCTCCTTAGTTTGGAAGGGAACCACATTCCTTCCTACGTAGTATCTGGCAACCCGGGGCTGCACAGAGAGGAACTTGAAGAGAGTCGGTGATTTTTGTGACTTTAAGTCTGCAACCTGGTTCTGATGTATTTTGGCTACCGTGCTGCTAGGAAGAGCAGAGTCATCCAAACTTACGCTGAGGAGTACTTTAGCACACAGGCTCGCCTGCACACACAAACATCTTAGGGGCTAAATCCAAACGCTGTACGCAACTAGGAGGTTCCTTTAGAGGATAACTTGGTGCTTGAAGACAGTGGATTAACTACAACAAAAGGGGTTTAGTTTTTCCTTAACAGAAACACAAGAAGCTGCAGCAGGGGCGGCTCGTTACAGGGCTAACATACTGACCCGAGCAAGGCCGGACAGCGAAGGTCCCTGAGCCACGTGGCAGCCATTGCTGGGATGCACGTGAGCGGGAGATCAGCTCGAGACCAGCACTGCCCAGGTTCGGCTGCAGTGCAAATGCAGTCACCACGTCAGTAGGCGTGCACACTGCGTACCCACGCCGCATGGCACAACAGCCCTCACTTCCCTGCACTGCCGTTCTGCTCATCTGACCAAGATGGTGATGAGTTTACAGACTGCAGCGTGGTTATCATCACAAACACCAGCTATACAAAGGGGTATCTAACTTTCATTCGACAACTCGGGCCCCAGCATCAGTGCAGGCACACTGGCACAGAGCATGGCACTGGCTTTCTGCGGGTTTTGGTACATCGGGCCCTACCGATACGGGCAGCAAAGCCTTTCCAGCCATCCTGCACCTGAGCCAGACCCCGTCTGGGGCACACCGGCGGCACCCACAATGCTCATCCCTGGCCAAGGCACACTGGTCCTGCTCACCTTCCTCAGCCAGTAAGAATGGAGCAGGAAAAGGAAGGACAAATTTCTTCATCAACAAAATGGTCCATCATTTGTGATGTGCAGTTAACAGATGGCATCCAAATTAACATTCATATCTTTCAAGTGTCTTATCAAACAAGACTAAACAGCATCTTGAAATTTCCATTTTACATTTTCTATGAGCTTGCTAGAAGTATCACAGACAGATTTCGCTGCTGTCAACTAAAGCTGTTGCTGCCTTTAATGAAGGACTACATGACTGCAGGAAATAAAGCAGTCCAGTCCCCCAGCATGCTGCTCAAGGCCCCCGGGTCACTTGCACAGGCTTCACCTGGCAGATGGGGCCAGCTCTGGAACGCCAAAGCTGACCTTCTGCAACACAGAGGCAGACAGTGAGCACTACACCAAAATACTTGGATTTGGTAAAGCCAACCGGCAAGCCTCCAGGAACTAGGAGACCTTCTAAGCAGCAACGCACTCTCCCCATCATGTGGTATTTATTCACGCGCTCAGCAGTACTTCATACCTGGAACTCCAGGGGTACATCTGGCTCTGGCCGCTTTCCACCATTCGCTGCATCAATTTTGCTCCTAAAGTCATTTCTGCTGGCTTTAACATCACAGCTTGAGACGCTCCTGTTACAGAAAGTCCCAGTACAGGAACACCCCTATCTCCCTCCATAGAAAACACAAGAAATTCCTTTGATCTTCCAACTATAGCTTCATCTTCCATGCGCTTTCTCTTTTCTAAAAGAGCTTTATTACTGTCTTCTACCTTCAACCATTTGTTCCTCAGGGGGTTTTATGCCCTTATTTTACATTTAACTTGCAGCAGTTTTGCTATTTTCTTTATTCAGATGTGATTTCCAATTTTGGAAATCTTCCAAAGCCAGCCTTCTGTAAGTGCTGGGAAGGTGTGGGTCTGGGGTTTTCTGTTGCTGCTTTTTAAATTTAATGGGTGATACACGTCAGGACCCAACTGCACAGTCTCTATGTGGAGGCTGACTTTTCATCAGTGGTCAGGCAAGAAGAATCTGACTTAAAGCAGGTATTGCCTAAAGACAAACGGTGACCCAGCAGAGACGGAAGAAGTACAAGATCAGTGTTAAACAAAGAGGCTGTAGATGAGGTGTTCTGGACAGCAGTCATGGAAACCCTGCTATCAGTTGGGCTCAGAGAATACAGGGTTTTACCAAAGGCGGTTTGTTAACAAGGCACCAAGCTCAGAGCGGGGTCACCCAGGGGAGCGGCACGTCCGACACGCCTTGTGCCACGCACCACCAGCTGCTGGGACTGCAGGTGCCACTCTCCAGCGTTCTCTTGACAGCTGACAGGCACGCTGATGGACGTTCTACCTCAACAACCTGGTGTCACCAGTTAATTAAAGCATACTCGAAGTTAATCCAGAAGCATGGAGAAGGACACGCCGGGGAGCTCCCGTGCCCGTCGGTGCCTCCGCTCTGCACCGCTGGGCTCCCGCTCCCACCCTCCCAAGCCACGCTCCCGCGCCCCGCNTTTCTTGGAGGGCGGGGCCCCGACCCCCCGGCCAGCCGCCGCAGCCCTGCGGAAACGCGGCACCGGGGACTCTGCGGGAGCGAAAGGCTCGCCCGAAGCCTCCGCTCGGCCCCGTACGCGGCCGCTGCCCGCTCCGCCGAGCCCTGCGCGGGCGGCGCGCCCACCAAGCGCCCGGAACGCGGCGGCGCGGAGCC